>SNQJ01S0020596.1:13998-40516 GCA_010110895.2 Picea sitchensis
GGGATGGATTTGACTTATTCAAGCATTTTTTACCCAAAATCAAGTAGAATTGTAAGGTTTACTCCCTTTGGAAATTTTCTTTCAAAATATTCTCATGATGTAGTTACTAGTGAAGTTTGTGGAAGGAAAGGAAACTATTGCCATTAATGTTATTGAATTTCCAAAGTTTGAGGCATGTGATGAATATGCATAGTGTATTACCAATTCTGTCATGGTCGATTGTATCATTCCTCAAATCAAAAGCTTAAAGTGTTTTTACGAGATTTGTATCACATTGTTTGTATGATATTTATATTACATTTGCAAAATATGTATGAGACCTCGAATAAAGTGAGATTCCTTTACTTGTGAAATGAATTGTATGCATCGCTACTAGAAAAGAGGGCTATAGATTCCCTATTTGTGTCTTTAATAGTGCAAGGTTTTCATCTCTTTTTTCAAGTTTCAAGGTCACAAAAGACGACGCATTTGGTGGCATCTTTGTTTTTCTTCTTATTTTCATCTTCTTGAGACCAATTTGTGTCACTTTATTCTACACAATACATATTTTGTGTCATTTTTGGGTCATATTGTGTGATTATTTCTGCAAAAATCCTTGAAGTACATATTTTTTTTGCATCTCAAGTTATTACATCATCAAAGGGTTGGTTGATCACCGATGGTCGAGGTTCGGTGAATTTGTAACAAGGTTGTTTCCAAAGGAATTCATCGATGGCCAATCGTTGATGATTGGGGATCAATGCAATTTGTGGGAAATATTTGATTTTGCAAGGAGAAACAATTGATGGTCGATAATCAACGATCGAGTGTCGAGGAGATTCACGGACAAGTTTGGTTTGGCAATGAGAAACATCGATCAGTCGATCGTCGATGGAGCTCGGATCAACGAATCAGATTTCATGTGATTTGATATGGATGGATCAAATTTAAAAAGGATATTATAGCAATAAAATAATTGATTTATATGAATTTTTCCAAATTTCTCATATTTTTGAAGGTCATTAACATGCGGGGCATTTTGGAGGCCCTAAATGATGTTTTTGGTCGATCAAAACCCACGCGAAGATAGTGTACCAAGGTTTACCAATGTACATTTTGTCTCTCCATCTCAAATAAAATATCCTTAGGAGAGATTTCCAATGAGCTAAACTTTTTGCCTCGCTCAAAATTAATCAAATTGGTGCCTCGCCTCCTTGCACAATCTTCCCACTTCGCGATCAACTCAGGGAAATACTCGGTGGCATGGGTGTTGTCTAAAATGGGCACACCAAAGTCATCTCGAAAGAGGACAATCTTTAGCAATATGTTTATGTTCATGACAATTATAACATTGAGTTGACCCTCTTCTGCCAGTTCGTCCATCTCTAAAACCTCCTCCACCTCTATGTCATCCTTCAAATTATTGAGGAGCGTTGTCGACCCTAAATGCATACCAATCTAGTCTATCTGCAATTCACAAGAACGGGGGTATATTTTTGTAGGATTTGGCAATGCTGAGGGGAATACCCATGACTTCGGAAAATTTCATAGTAATCATTGTTCTGACTTCCTTGATGATTTGGAAATGCATGGTACTGTACAAGGGCATGGAATGGTGCCATAGCAGAAACTTGCGCAACCCCTCTCGATGGTCCTACTAGTGGAGGTGTCATCGATTGTGGAGGGGGTCCCAAACCTCTTAGTTTGGGACATTTTTTCGTTGTATGACCCTCAATGTAGCAACTAGTACACCATACCCATGGGTAACCTAATCTAGGAATGGTCAGTTCTTGAATTTTATCTGTTAACGTGAAAATATGGCCTTGGAGTTGCATAATATTATAGTCATCATATGGTATTATCACCTACAAGCCAACATGATATCCTTCCATCTCCTTTATTTTCATAGCATGTTCTAAGGCTTCCCCCAAAGTGGTTATCCTATGTTGGGTTAACGAGATTCAGGTTAATGTTGAAAGTCCTTGAATGAACCATTCTCGTTGGTGGTCTTCATAGATGGGGTTTGATAATTTCCCTATTGCATCCTTAAACCTTTTATTATATTCCCAAGATGATTCCCCATCTCTTTGTTTACGGAATTCAGAGAGAGTTTGTTGCTTGGATTGGGGTAGTCGAAATTCTACTATAAACTTTTTTTTCACTTGAATTAAAGGAAATGGTTTCCCCTGGGGATTCCCCGATTCAATGCATTTCATATACCATTTTAATGCTCAACCCATTAATGTGGTATAGAACTCAACTAGTATGCGTTTAAAGTTTCGCGAGACCTCCAGATAGCCTCACAAAGGAACCAATGTTGTTTAACATCCTCATCCCCTTTACCCCAAAATTATGGGTATCAGGTGAGGGAATCATCATGTTGATGTGCCATTGATGGACTTGGGGACCCTATTAAGATTAATCTTGATAGTCCTGGTTGCAATATAACTAAATAACTTTCCACACTACTACTACTACTACCACTCGAACTGGTTGGACTAGAATGATTAGAAACAATCGAAATTATAGAAGAATTTATAGTATAATTTACCAGATTTGTAGATTGTGCTGAGGAATTGGGCGATCCAAGGCGATCGGGATGAGATTCTTTAACCTAGGGGGTCATATTAGGAGGCCATATCATATCAAGTCCTATAGGGTAATTCACATCTTCGGGTGCTACAAGATTTGATCTTCCCGCAACTTCTTCAAAGGTTATAGCTGAGTCCTTTTCCTCGAGGTTGACGCTTATCTTGATTCTTTCTTCTAACTTTTCTTCACCTTATCTAGTCTCTCTAGAACTTTCACTTTTCTCTCCAAACTTCTCCTTCAACCATTGGATAGCCAACCTTCCATGTTTCTGCAACTCCCTCAACTTCTCTAAATCTCTTTTGTGACTATGCTCGAAGTCGATCTCTTTCCACGACTGATCAAGCCTCTTCATCAACTTTCATATCTATTTTTTCCACCTATTTTCAATCACCACATTCCTTTTCTGAGCTCTTTCGTCTCTGGAACTCTTCTCATGACGACCCCCATACCTCAAGAACTTATGTATCCTAACTCATGAACCCTCACTTGAATCACCCACCCCTCATGCGCAAGGGTTTTATGCTACCATTTCAACCAAAGGAACTGACAACATTCCCTCTTCCGCTTGCAAAATATTGATCCACAGTGGAATTTCTCACAACAATATTCCTCGGGCTCCTGCATAAAATATTGCTTGTACCTTTGAGAAATATTGGTGATTCTCTATGGAAAATTCAATAATGTATCCCTCTAGAGAAGTTTGTACCCAAAAATCCACAACTCTAGAAATATGATGATCCAACTTATGCAGAGCTTCTAGTTGCTCAACGGTCCAATATAATCAATTAAATAGTGAAGTTTGAAAAGGTCAGAAATTTGGGTCATATTTAGTATACCTCACCAATTATGATTCCAACTTTTATGCTTTAGATTGTGGCTTATTAAGATTTTGAGTTGGTATTTTTTCTTCGATCTCAATATGCTAATTCAAATGGAGGTATAATTATTCTATAACAGATTTTGATTTGAGCCTATGATGATTCACTCTTCATGCTTAGATTTTATTCTTGTTTTTGTATGTAAAGCATTGGGATATTTTGCTTTACTTATTAATGATTTTGGATTTCCTTTCCTATGCATTACATAGTTTCCTTTTAGTTTTTAGTCTCAATTACGATTAGAATTTCAAAAGTTTTCATTTTTCCTTGTTTTTGTTTAATTATTTTGCTTGTTTTGGTTATGATGAGAAATTTGTAGGGAGTTTTTTATCCTAGGTAAATAACAATGGTAACATTTGGATTGTGCTTTAATTTCTATAGACAAATAAAGACAAAAGCATCACACTTGATGATCTTCACAAAGTTCTTGATCTATAGACATAATTTCCTAGTTTGTGGTGGAATCTCTATGTCACAAAGGATATACATATAAAACACTAGTGCATCAAATCTTAGATTTCTTACAAGACTTTTCTTCTGAGCTCCATCCACCTCACATTAAGTAGTTGATATCTTGATGATTGGAAAAGGGAATACCCATGGGCTAATTTTTTGAAGTAAATAACATGCCAAGCAAATCAAAGCAACTCTCGTATCACCCGACTTCCTATACACCCTAATTGCATATATATATATATATATATATATATATATATCAAAAAGGGTGAGCACAATGTAAAATAAAAGGAAGTTGAAAACCATGTGAATAGTATGGGAAGCAAAAGTAAACTCGTAGAGGCTATGGATTCTTGCTGGCAGTGGGGCTATGCTTGTATGATACTAAGGCAACTTTGTTGGGGATATGGATTCTTGCGAGAAGCAAAACAATGTTGGGTAAATGAGAGATGAAGAACACACATAGGCAATTGTTTTACTCACCCAGAGTGAAAGCCTTGGATCATGCTTAAAGACAATTATCTGTGGATTAAAATGTAAGAAATAATTAATCTCATAAATAAGCTCAAAGAGAAGGTCTGTTAGTTACCTAATTTTCAGTGCTTGGTGAGAATATCTTTTAAAATTCAAGGACACATGGTGGTACCCATAGCTAAGAAATATGTTCTCGTGGTCATCTGAGCTTATATTTAACATTAAGTGTGAATAAGTCTTTTGGGGATTAGTAAATAGATATAATTGTTTTTTCTAGTGTGTCGCCAATTGTTGTGCCCACAACAATTCTCCCTTCATTTTTGAGAAAAATAAAGGGACCCCCATCGAACTTTGAAACTACTCCCTATATTTGGTTTATAAGTCTTGATTTTCGGTCCTATGTTTGAATAGATAATTGTCTTTGATGATGGCATTATTGTAGTCCTCACTTCCTTTGGTGTTGATCATTGCTTTGATTTGAGAGCAACATATCCTTTCCTTACGGCTAGCTTGATTCATGAACCTTGGTTGCCTGGTCACATTTTTTATTTGATTCTACTATCAATTAATACTATTTTTTAGAATCACCTGGACTAATTGAAATTATCTCATACCTCGGGAAGACTTAGATTTGGGTTTCAAAAGATTTCGGCATTTTTTCCAATGATTTGGTTTCAGTGTGTAATTGAGTGAGTTGAGAATTTTGACACATCATATTAATTTAAACCAGGCTTAATCATATGCAAGTTAATATATGCCTTATATATATATATATGGGATTGAGTTGACTAATGATTTTTTTACGAAGCTCATACTTTAATTAAAAAATATTTTTTCACAAATTTTCTCTTGAAAAAAATTATTATTTTCTCCCAAATAACAATGCTTATTAGTTTTTTAAACTAATGAATTCATTACATGTTGGTATATGTTACCTACTAATATGGAAAATACGATTGGCATAATTAAGTATTAGAAACATCATTGTCTCTCATTTCTCCTAATAATTCTAATGCCCTGAATAAATTCCATATACTCATAATTTAACATTTTCATGTGCTTAAATAAAAATATTTTTCAATTTCTTTTATTATAATATTTTTGGATAAATGATATTATTTTGTTATTTAATATTATTTTTCGTGTCTAAAATAATTTAATTTGTTTTATTGGATTCGCCTTGTTAAACTTAATCTCCTCGACATTAGTGATACAAGCAATGGTTTTGAAACACTTAATCCAACGGTTAGCATTATATGTAAACTCTAAAGGGAATTAAAACAAATCAAGTAGAGAAAGGGATCCGGAAATAAGACCATTGGAAATTTTAAAGAAGTTTAATGAAGATTTAATTTTAGAAATTACCATGAAGAATGAAGCAAACGAATATTTGTTAGATATTTTTGCATTTTCACATTGATTATTATATTGTCTTTTTTTATTTTTTTAATATTGCTTTCACATACACGACTTTTTTATTTTTTTAATATTTCTTTCACATATACGATTTTGTTTTGTTTTTTTTTATATTTTATAATATTGTTAATTATTTTGTTTTGTTTTTTATATATTATTAATTATTGGTTTTAAAAAATGTAATGTTTGCATCAAGTGATAAAAGAAAATAATAATAGTGGAAGTAAATGTAGGCGGATTAAAAGGATTGATCAAAGACATTGGAAGGTGAACCTATAAAGAAGAATTTGAATGGGCAAAGGGATCGAGAAACAAAGACAATGAAAGTTTTGTCTTTAGTTTTATGGTTTAGGTTTTTGGACACTTGTGTATATAACGACAAGCCATAAATGCCAAAGATAAAACATGTGACTATGCAAGTGCTCAACTTATATTTTAATTATTTTGGGTTATTATTTTTAATTTTCTTTTGTGAGAAAACGAGAATTGAAACCCTTGTTAAAAGGAGGAACGGTTGTAACCGTGAAGCAAACAAAGAAGAGAAAAAGAATAGTAGGATTAATTATAAAAGTGGACTCTGCTTGGGAATGGGAATGGAAGATTTAAATTTTGGGTTTGTATAGTTTTATGAAGTTGGATTGAAGGGTGAGGGATTTTTTCTTGGACCTTAGACTAAGGAACGTTTTCTTGGGAATGGGGAATGGAAGATTTAAATTTTGTGTTTGTATATTTTTATGAAGCTGGATTGAATGCTAGGGGGATTTTTTCTTGGACCTCAAACTAAGAAATGTTTTTTTAAGAATGAATACAAGGAGAAGCTAATTCATGACCGTTTCATGCAATTGTAAATTTTTGTAAATTGTTTGTATTTTATTGATTCATAAAAGTGTTCATTTTTTGTAAATTGTTTGTGTTGGTAAAATATCATGAATTGGCTATGAATGCGATTGCAATGACATAATTAGTATCATTTATACGACTTGAATATGTTAGTAATTTTTATTTTGTTGAATATGAATTATTTTTTGTCACGATGATTTAACCTTATTCCTGCAATCAATTATTTCTATTACTGTTAGAGTAGGAAGAGACGTCGGTTAGAATAGGATTGGATCTGCATAATAGATTAGGAATACATTTAGGATTTAGAAGAGTTTAAATGAGAAATTATCCTTTTGGGGATCAATCTATTTAATTTGTGACATTCAAACCCACACACTGGAGGAGATTGTCATACCAAACGGAGTGGGTCTCCTTGAGACCTTCCATTGGGAAATTCTCCCCTTGTTGATGTGGGTCATTTTTATTTGTCAATACTACATTACATCAATTAAGAACCTAAATAGCAATAACTACAAAAGTTAGGGTGGGATAGTAATAACATATCTTCATAATATTGTGTATCTAATGACTACATCCATATTGGGTATTAGTTTTTACATGCATAAGCCACTTTATGTATAATCTCACGAGTTTTTGATAGTGTCATATTTGTAAAATGGCCATCGTTTAGTATAATAGTGCCTGATGGATTATTTAGTGACTTGATATTTTAGTTATGACTTTATTATATTTTTCTTCTATGTGGATATAAACATGGGCTTCCCTCCTCTCTTATGTATCTCTATCATTTTATCAATATAAATCAACCAAATTAATTGTTTTTACTAGTTTCAACTTCTTCCATTACTTAGATTTGCAAGTGTAATCCACCCTTGGATGTGCAAGTGCCCCATTATTTCTTGTTTATTCTATGATATTATTGTTCATTCTCCATTTTTGTTGTAGTCATGACCCCATTTAACTATAGAGTCATTGCACATAACTTGCTAACCTATAAAAACCAAAGTAATATTGAAACATTTATTTCTAATTTATTTCATCATATAAACAACTAAGAAAAATTAAATTTTATGTATTTGTTCATTATTCATATTTAACAACTCAAATAAATAGGACTTTAAATAGGACTTCTTTGACCAATGGAAATTACAAATCATCATTCAAAAATATTTTTAAATACACATAACATATAATTATAATTAAATAAGAAAGGAGAGAATAAATCATGCGATATACGGTAAGATTTAGTTGGTACTCACATTGTCTCTCTTCCAAACCAAGAGCTAGGTGGAGACAATTAATAAATTTGGTAAACATTACATTATACCTACTTGGACTTTGATCTTAGAGATACTTTTCTATTTATTCATATGAGATATTTGAACACCTAAAGTGGCAATGCTAAACTTGGAAGGAATTAATTTTACATAATTAGATGAAGTACAAGGTTAGAGTAGGTAAAGTAATGCTAAATTTGGAAAGAATTCATTTTACATAGTTAGATGAAGTACAAGACTAGAGTAGGAAAACTTTCCTTATTATTATTGTGTCTTCATTCCAATTTCAATTATAATTCCAATAGCATATAATCATACATTATTTTCCATCTCCACTATTGAATTGAGCACGTGAGAGATGATGTTATTATGCACATGAGAGATGAGGAGATGTATGGCACGCACATGTTTTTTTTATTATGTAGGTTCTTTTGAAGCATACCTTCCACATCCTCACTTCAGGATGCAAGCACATGATTCAAATGTCGGAGCCATTGTTACTTTTTCATCAAGGATTGTTGTTTAAGTCAGAATTGATACCCAAGGAACAAGGAATGATCATAACTACCTTTGATTTTGTAATCTCATCTATAGTGGACTATTGAAATAGTTATTGTTTGGAATATTCAATTTTGGTTGATGTATCTTATATCTATCTATTGTACACTTTCCTTCATTGTTACATGTATTGAGTATGTTTGAAAAGATGAAAATGAGATCAAACTTTGTAGAACTGTAGTGGACTATTGAAATAGTTATTGTTTGGAATATTCAATTTTGGTTGATGTATCTTATATCTATCTGTTGTACACTTTCCTTCATTGTTATATGTATTGAGTATTCTTGAAAAGATGAAAATGAGATCCAACTTTGTAGAATTTGTAGATGTTGATGTAAGAATGGTCCACCTGTTAAGGAGATCTATTTTATGAATCAACCAAAGGTTATAAATCATTGAGATTGTGAGCCAAAGAGTTATAAAAACTTTGTAAGGTTGTTAAACCATATATTTTCGCATGTTAGGTATCTTTGCATTAGGCTGTGACTCCACTGTAAACAAATTATTGTACTTTTTAAGTTAATAAATTTATCTTTACTACATATCCAAATGCTTTAAGTTATTCTTGTGTTATTTTATGGTACTCATTGATCATTGATTTTATAATTTTACATGAAATTATCTATAATAATCTATGTTGACATTGAATATTTGTTAACTTTGTTATAAATAACTCAGTAATGTCATTAAGCATTATTCATTAAAGATTGGTGTATGTGGATATTATTGGTATCCTCTAAATAAGAACACATTGTGTTATATTGAGAAAATTGACAAATACTACTATGATAGTAGACATTCTCTTAAATAAGTTCTATAATTGTAAAAACATGGACATTAGAGATGATAAAAAACAAAGGCAAGGTGTGTTTATTATAGTGTGCAACATATGATAATCTTTTTCCTTCAAATATAGGTGATACACATATCAACTCACCTATGCAGATTATATTTGACTTGGTTTCAAAGTTGTGTATTTTTTAACAAATTAACATTAAGTATTCCCAACATGGTATCAAAGCAAGGTTTCATTGCTCATGGATACTTATACTATTTATAATTGGAGGGTGATTTTAAACATGGTATAAGAATAAACTTGCATTGATCATGGATGTTATTATACTTGCAGAAGATTGTAACAAAGTCATTGTTCACTCATGGAGAGGCATAAATTATGGATGTTGGAAAGATTTTGTTCATTATCAAGATTTTTGTAGTTGTAGATATTTTGAAGATTGTCAAGTCTTATGTTTTTTTTTTTTTGGATATTTTCAAGTGTGGAGGGGATGGATTTGACTTATTCAAGCATTTTTTACCCAAAATCAAGTAGAATTATAAGGTTTACTCCCTTCTGAAATTTTCTTTCAAAATATTCTCATGATGTAGTTACTAGTGAAGTTTGTGGAAGGAAAGGAAACTAGTGCCACTAATGTTATTGAATTTCCAAAGTTTGAGGCATGTGATGAATATGCATAGTGTATTACCAATTCTATCATGGTCGATTGTATCATTCCTCAAATCAAAAGCTTAAAGTGTTTTTACGAGATTTGTATCACATTGTTTGCATGATATTTATATTACATTTGCAAAATATGTATGAGACCTTGAATAAAGTGAGATTCCTTTACTTGTGAAATGAATTGTATGCATCACTACTAGAAAAGAGGGCTATAGATTCCCTATTTGTGTCTTCAATAGTGCAAGGTTTTCATCTCTTTTTTCAAGTTTCAAGGTCACAAAAGACGACGCATTTGGTGGCCTCTTTGTTTTTCTTCTTATTTTCATCTTCTTAAGACCAATTTGTGTCACTTTATTCTACACAATACATATTTTGTGTCATTTTTGTGTCATATTGTGTGATTATTTCTGCAAATATCCTTGAAGTACATATTTTTTTTGCATCTCAAGTGTAAGAAATGGATTGAATTTGAGGCTTTGCATATCAATTTAATCTATTTTTGTGACTTTTAATCAATTATCATGTATTAGTTTTTGTCCTTTCATTGAATTATGCATCCTTGTTTTCCTCTCTGCCAATTGTTTGTGTCCATATTTACCACTATGTTTTTCCATCCCATCATAATTTGTAACATTGGATCTCATTTCCCATCTTCATGATGTTAGCCACATCTTGTTTTGTGCTTTATTGTATGCTTTTGCATCCTTTCTAACATCTTGATTTATGTCCATCCAATTAAATATTAATTATTTTTATTACTTATGATTAATTTTTATTATTGTTAATTAATAGTTATTTTAGTTATTATTAATTATTAATTATGATTAATTAATCAATCATAATAATTATTATTAAGGATTAAATCCCAATGGGATATCTCAAGTTGTTGGGTGCCTCGAACTTCATGTAGGATATCTCAAGGTTGATTGCTTGGGTTGGTTGCCTCTGTTGCATGCCTCACTCAATGTCCTTATTGATCAAGTGCTATAATAAAAAATTATGGATTTGCACTAGGTACCATCCATAAATGTGCAGAAGTGCATGGGATTTTCCCCATGAGTATTTATTTGTAAAAAAAAAAATCTTAATGATTAATACTTTATTTTTGTTTTTTTAAACCAAAACTAAGAAATTTTTTATTAAAAGATTGTAGCAAATCTAATAAAAAAACATACAAAAAGAGTTGTTACGGAGTTTCAAACAAAACTTGCAACTCTCACATACTACATAAGAGATTTTTTTGGTATTCACAATTATTACATCCCAAATATCCACACAGATATATTGCTTAATAAAAAACCCAATATTTTAACAACTTTAAAAAACATACAAACTAACAAAATACATGTTGGTTGGTGGTCTCCTCTTGTCCAAAATTGAGAGGCAGAAAAGTCCACAAATCAACCTTTGTGTCCTCTTTTGATCGATGAACTATCTCCTCTACTTTAAAATTGACCTACATCGAGTTGGTTGACAATCAATTATTAGAAGCAATGGAAAGATAATCCTTAAGAAGATTGAGAAATGAATTTCTAAGAATGTTACATTTTGCTTCAATCGTGTTCGTTTTCGTGAACCTTATAGGTCACCAAAAATAGAGAAGTATGATTGCTTTGGATAGTATCTTCATGCTAACAAAGAGATGTAGTCTCTTCATGTCGATGAAGAGCTCTTCGAACCTACTGTNATTACATCCCAAATATCCACACAGATATATTGCTTAATAAAAAACCCAATATTTTAACAACTTTAAAAAACATACAAACTAACAAAATACATGTTGGTTGGTGGTCTCCTCTTGTCCAAAATTGAGAGGCAGAAAAGTCCACAGATCAACCTTTGTGTCCTCTTTTGATCGATGAACTATCTCCTCTTCTTTAAAATTGACCTACATCGAGTTGGTTGACAATCAATTATTAGAAGCAATGGAAAGAGAATCCTTAAGAAGATTGAGAACTGAATTTCTAAGAATGTTACATTTTTCTTCAATCGTGTTCATTTTCGTGAACCTTGTAGGTCACCAAAAATAGAGAAGTATGATTGCTTTGGATAGTATCTTCATGCTAACAAAGAGATATATTCTCTTCATGTCAATGAAGAGCTCTTCAGACCTATTGTCAATCATGTACTCCATAGATTATAATCCCACTTCAATTTTGTTTATAGGTGGTAGAGTCAATAAGGAGGGCGGGGGAGGGCATTGACAAAAGATATCACCTAGAAACAAAATAAACTTTGGATTCAACATCATTGGAAACACCACTAAATCATAACACCCCCATAAATTTCTTATAATAAGGACTATGAATTCCAGATGAACAAATTCCAAAAAACAAATCCCAAATGTTGAACCCAGACTAATAATAAAAGCAAGAGGAAAGTAGGGGGACATACTACCCCAAACTTAACACCCAACCTCAAACACAAACTATCAAGATACAAATTGAATTTCACAACTAGTGACTGGGACTTAATGACTATAAGAACTAAAGGACTGCAACCCAGATACTCAAATTCTAAAACAATGGCAAGAGTAATATGAAAGATCTTACCTGATTAACTCAAAATGGATTAGGGATACCAAAAGTACCTCAAAATATAGGGCTTGATCCATGCCAATATCCTACCTTATCGACAAAATTCCATGAAGAGGGAAACAAAGACCAAAGCGAGGATTAATTCTCACATGCAATTGAACACACATTTTGTTCTTGTGTGTCCTTTCTCTACACTTGAAACCATAGGGGGGGATTATTGAGACACGTAGAAATTAAATGAGAAGTGACATGGCTTGAAGACCAAAGTGTTTGGAAAAATTATGGGATATGACAACAACAAATCCTCCCAAATTTTATCAAGGACCCTTGTGAGAGATATTTTGTTGTGTTGGCTAACTGATTGGATTGTGTGTTACGATCTCTCAAAACATGATAAAATGAGACCCTACTTTTAATTTGAGCTACCTTATGTGAAAAATATCAAGCCCTAGGTGACTAAATTCCATATGATCTCGACCAAACAAGTAGATTGTTGAATTCAATTATTGCATAAAGAAATTTCATACCATAGCATTAATCACACAATCTGGAAATCAAATAGCGGAAGCATATAAATTAATTTCATACAACACAGGTAATTACTCCTTCAAATTTAGCTTTTCATTCCTTAAAAAAAATTACAAGGAAACCTCCACAAGCAATCTAAAAAAATAGCACAATAAAAATACCAAAAAATCACCTTGAACTTGAGCAAAACAACCTGACAAGATAGTACATGCTGTTGAAAAAACCATACACAATAGTTTTTTTATTTACAAAACTATTGTAAGGACTACACAGCTGATGTACAACACTACTATATGGATCTGTATGGTTTTTTCCATACAATGGTATTTTTATAGCATCAATTTCCACCTTTGAAGCATTGGCAAGATTGTTGTCCTAATCCCTATCCTATTTACATACTATTATTCCCCATACGTCCTTGAGACCTTCCAAAAAACAACTTTTTGGAAGATGTATGCGCCCTCACAGTTATGGTACTCATGTACACGCATGCCACTAAAGGGACAGTTGCACACATGTCATAAAATGATTAAAAAATATATTTATGCTCAAATAAATGTTGAGTTATGGGTTTGGTTAGTTACCTAACTCCTTTAACCCATACTCAATTGTCTCTAACCAACTAGAGACCAAATAAAACGAAAATTTGTCCAAGGAGAAAGGTAATGACAAATAACTATTCTTTGCACACATTAAATAAACCCTTTTTTGGCTAACCCCACCAAGTCTGTAAACCCTTATACATCCTTTTTGTTGCTGGTTTGACCTAGAAACCCTTGTTTCCAGCCCCTTTTTTGATCACCAAACTATCTTACCAAGTGTTTCCCCTTATATTCTCTTTGGGCCTGTGGTGGATCTAGAGTTCATACCATCTTGTATAGCAAGAGAAAGGGTGGAGGAACCTAGGATCTCTCTCGACAGGGCAACACTGCACAGGACAAGTATAAATTTGTAACCACCTTAACTGCTTAATAAATATAGAAACTCTTTCCTTCAAAATATGTTGTAATTGTAACATTTTTTTTGTAATATTTTCATATATATTTCGTATAATATTAGTTGTTGAGATCTTACTATTATATTTCATTAGACTAACAGGTAGTTATTAGTACAATGATCTCTTTGTATAGTCTTGTATCTTTAAGGTTGTTGCAGGTTGCAGTGAAGTTGTTGGAAAAGATTGAAGAAACTATGGCAATCGAGAATGACATAAACCATAGGACTTCGAGTGAGTCAACCTTTCTCTTCCACCCAATAGTTGGTTATTTCTTTTGAAATAAGTTATTATATCTTTGTTGCATGTTCTTTTTGGGAGTTTGTTTCTATAGGGTCATTGGTACGTTGTAGTATAGCCCACTATTGTAGAGAATTTTCCCCGAAAGAAGAACTGGTGACCATGCTGGGGATATTTCTCCATAGTGGGCATGCTTATGGGTTTTTTTCTTTGTTTACTTGATTGGAATGTTTTTATTTTGTTTCGTACTGTTATTTGTACTTATATTGATAGCTTATAATCATTTGAGTAATTTTCCAGTTTCACTTGAGCCTTTGTGTTTCATTTTGTTGTTTCTTTTTTATATTTCTATGTATATACACATTATGATAGTTATCATGGTCATGTACACATATGTGCCCAGCCAGTATAGACAGTTGTGTACATGTGGTCTGCCTTCATCATAGGTGCGTACATCTTTCCATAAAGGATTTTTTAAAATATTTTTTGTTTGAAATTTTGTGGGCCATGTTTCTGGGGTCTATTCTGAGGCTTTGAGACTCTTTGTTTTGTTATATGAGTTCAATTTTTGTCAGTTTGATTCTTTTAAATAAAACAAGATTTTTTTTTGTTTTTCTTTTGTGAATGGTTTTCAAGTCTTTGAGGGTAGTTTTGGAAGTTATTCCTCAAGATATTTTTATCTGGAATAGTCTTCATTACTATTCTTGATAAACTTTTATAAGTCTAAGGTTCTTTCCTACCCTCTTTTTGTTGTTTCTTGATGGTTTTTAAGAAGAAAGGTCGTCTTAAATCTTTCCAATTTATTTTTCTTGTTTAAACAAGAAAAACACAAAAATACTTATAGAAAGTATACTTTAACATTATTTTCATCCTTTACCATTGTATCACTAGAAAGAAAAACCTTTTTGTGTGCTTTCTCTTTTTACGATGATTTTAGATTTCAATTTGTTCTTTCATTTTGAAATATTTTTTTTTTGAAAATTTAGTTTATTTTCAATGAAAAGAATAGTCACTTCGTTTTAGTTTATTTGCATTTAAAAAACAATTACAACAGTAATGCATATCATCTAAAAAGAAAAATTTCATCGTTTTCATATTATAAAAGAAAATAGTTTTCTCCATTTTTCTGAAGCATTTAGCACTCATATTTTCAGTGAAGAACTGCATTTTGCATTTATGTTCTTAAGTGTTTTTTTTTTTTGTTGAGTCTGTAAAAAACCATTCAGTTTCACCCATTACTCTTACTGAGTAAACAAAATCCCCTGTGAATGAACGTTTAACTAAAATTAACCAGACATTTTCATTTTCTAGGGTAAATAAACTATCTTAGGCTAAGGCCTTGGTTTAGGTTGGAAAGTTAATTTCTCCAAGGTCAAAAATCAACTTAGGAGTATGAAATAGAGAGTGAAAAATATGGTTTTTGTATAAGTATATATGGGAGCCTCCTCTAACATGAGATTTAAACACAAGGTCATGTGAAGGAGAGACGAGGAGACAACTCCTCTGAAACTTGACTAAGCATAGTGGAGAGATCATATTTTGGGGGTTTCATCGGCACCTTTACCTCTGTGAGAGGAAGCGCTTTCGAGGATTTGGGATTTGTTACCCTACCCATATGTTCGATCCCGACTGTCAAATTTACCTCCCACACGCTGACTGTGAGTTGGTACCCTTATTTATCATTCCTAGGAATCTTAGAGGTCACTGGGGGGGTTTCCCATGGTACTTGGGGTAGACATCGTATCACACTTTTTGTACTTATGGAGAGTGCCATGTGAAGCATGGGTACTTGCACCAGGAAGGAATGGTTAGTGGAGGTCAAGGTAACTTCTTCTAAATCCTTCGTTTGTTGGTTCACATGACTTAATCAACCTTTTCCTTCATCCAAAAGCTCCTTACCCAAATTTGTTACTAGTGTGGTCTCAGAACCTAATCCACCTAAGTCGAAGTATTGTAAAGGTTTGTTTGTTCCTGTTTTCTCTTTAATGGATTTTCTAGTGGTGTGATCTATGATTGTAGACTGCTTAGGAAGGTTTCAGTAAACACCTTGAGCTGATAACTCAAAGTGGGTAATCAATCGCCTCGTGACTATAGGAGAATTCAAGATCTTCCACCCGATTAAGTGGAAGTGAATCCTTCATAGCCTCCTTTGAGGCATCGACTCGATCAAACCGATGTGTTTGTACTAGATAGTCCCATCGAAATCATAGAGATAGAGCCTGCAGAAGCGAATTCTTTTGCGCTAGAGGTCAGATGCATATCGAATCTTGAAGTTGAAGGTTTTATTCATTCATTTAATCGTCTGCTAACTTGACCCCATGATCTGGTTGTTTCGCGTATTTCGACTTTTGGGTCGGACTTCACTAACAATAATCCTCTTTGATGAGCCATAATGGAAGGCACTTAGTGTCTAGGTTGGGATCCCCTTCAACCCCCGCATTGTAAATTATGTCAGTAGGGATCTTACCTCCTCTCATATCTAACCAAATGACTAACATGGTTCAATCCACAATATTTGCATCGGTCAGCAACTTCGTGTCACTAATAGTTGGGTCCACTCAACCTTTGGGTGTGGACTCATTGTTTACTTTGGTATCTAATTCCTTTTTGTTTGGTATGTTGTTGATCGACATGCATAATGTATTGACTAGTTCTTAGTCGATTTCCAAAGATAATAATGTGGGTACAGGGAATTCTTCAGTTCCCTTCCCATTTTTCCTTGGGGTGAAGGTTATATTCCTCCAGTGTTCCTCTCTCTTGGAAGCATTCAGTTTCCTTCTTTCGTCCCTAATCCCTATGTAGGTTGGGGTGGTTCTATGGGAAGCATATTCCAATTCGATAGTATGCCATCTTCTTCCAACTCATTCACATTATATGGTGGGTTTGGGAGTAATCATTTTCCCTCATCTAGAGTGTCGGCAAGGGACAACCCCTTCTAAGGCCATTGGAATCCCATGCAAGGGTCCTACTCTTTGCAAGGGATGGAATCAAGGGAGAACCCTTTTCCCGATTCAAGCATCTCGATGCAAGGAATTTTTCCTTTGCAAGGGGTGTCAGTGGGATGTAATCCATATTTTCCATACAGGAACCAGATGGATGGATGTTTTCCTCTGTTTAACCAAGGTCAACAATGTTTCACTCAAAACCCTAGACCATCTGCAAGCTCTTCCTAGCAACCTAGTGCCAGTACTAATCTAGGGTATTCTTTTTCGACAGGTTCTCAACCAAAACTTCCAATCTGCTTAGTTAGAAATTTGGGCCCCAATTGAGGCTAAATTTGAATTTGGCAATGTTAAAATTTCTAGACCTTTCCAAGCTTATGAAATATCTGGTTTTCCATGATCCGAACTGGCCACCGGTTCCCACCATGTTACCCTCAAGCATCCCTAAGTTCAAAGACAAGTCTGGTGAATATATCGATGATCATGTGATGAAATTTCATTTGTGGTATTCATTGAACTCATTAAACGATGATTCCATTTGGCCTCATCTTTTCTCGCGCACTCTTACGAAAGTCACAATGAAGTGGTATATCAAACTTGATGGTGGAGCATTTCTCACTTTTCACGATCCGGCTTTGGTTTTCCTCAACCACTTCTAGATTCATGTCTAGTATGATTTCCACATCAACCTCTTGTCTACGCTTAAACAAGACATGGCCACTCACATTTTAGATCATATCCAAGAGTGGCAAAGAAGGAAGAGGTTGATCAAAGCCAAGTTCCTCTTGAATTCTTATTGGAATGGTTCCTCAAGTATTTATTTCCATACATATCTAAATATGTATCTACATCAGGAGTCTTTTCAGAGGAAGAGGTGATATTTAGGTCCCAATAGCTATACTTGATCTACTCGTAGTATGGGATCCTTTATGATATTATACCGGATGCATTGTGAACCAGTTTCAACCCATCGAAAGAAAAATTCGGACCACATGATGATGACATTGTAGGGTTTGTTAAAAGTACAACTATAGATTTGGTTACGAACTAGATGCAACAGATGAATATTAATCCATTTGTGGTTGTTCAAGCCACTTCTTCGAGTGCCCCCACCATCCAGTCATCGGATGTTCATGTTGTACAATCGACATCCCTGAAGGGTACCGAGCAACTTGGAGGGAAACGTAAAATGGGAAAGGATAAGAAAGGAATTGGAGGTAATAAAAATGCCAAATTTAATGCAAAATATGGAGGTCCAAATAAGGAGAACAAGAAGGTGAAATTCCCTTACAATATTTGTGGTGGTGATCACCTTACCCATCAGTTCCCACAAACAGAAGAGGCCCATTGCATACTTACACAACAACAATTTGTTGTGCTAAAGAATATGTTCCCACAAGGACAAAATATGTAGGTTGTATCCTCTACTCCAAATCCACAAGGTGGCACCCAAAATGCACCTTTGTGAGACGAATTGATGTTGTTCATCAATATGGTGAACCATAAGAAATAAGAGGAGGTAGATTTTTCGACTAGGTCTTATGATTATGGTAGTCCAAAGTCGACATATAAAGGAAAGGAAACATTAGATCCTCATAATTCTCTCCATATAGAGAATCCCGAGAAGGAGACAATTCCATGCATACCGAAAGGTGTGTATAATCATGCATCATGCAACCCCAATGCTTGAGTCATTTCTAACTATTCCATTGTAGAAGATTTGGCTTAGACGCCTTGTACGATGTCTACCTTAGAGCTGCTGCAAAGTTGTCCTATGAAATGAGTCGCATTGTTGTCTATGATAAAGGTTGTTGACTCTTTGAGCCAAATCATTATGAATTTTGACACTACTAAAGTGAATCCTCACCTTCCCTATCATGTACTCCTCCAGATTAATATTGTGTACATAAAGGACATTATTCGTAGGATCATCGTTGACGAAGGCGCTTCGACGTGTGTCATGTCTTTGTCTTGTTGGAAATCCATTGGCTCTTTGGAACTTACCCCTTCTTCTACTCTTTTAACTACATTTTATGGATAATCCTTCATACTGTACGAGCTCATTTCCTCTTTTACGGTCTAGTTAGGAGGAAAGTCTGTTTCTATAGAGGTTGAAGTAGTCGACACTCCACTCGACTATAATGTCTTGTTAGGAAGGAGTTGGAACTATGTGATTATGGTTTTTGTCTCATCAATTTTATGAGTTTTATGCTTCCCCCCTGAAGGGAGGATTGTCACAATATACCACATATTGTTTAATCGCTGTGACTCTGTGAAAAATCTAGGATCTATTGTCTCGTTGATCGAAAAATATAAGATGACAATTGGGAGAATTGGTGTTGGAATGTATCCTTCCCTCATGGAAACATTTAATTTCTCAGCACCAGTTTCTTATATTCATGCTACCCAAGTCGACTATCAAAAGTTGATCTCCTCTGTCCCTGTTACATGAGTTAGTTCATTCAGAACCATGTATTTTGAATAATTGTGTGTGTTACCCTCACCGTGTGAATCTATGAAAGGTCGTGTGCATTCCAAGATGGTGATGTCATTGTCTATAGTGTATATCACTTATCGATAAATCCATAAAGCTACTGCAGACTTTGATATGAATTCTTCATGGATGCAAGATGAAGATGATCATTTCCTAGAGTTTATTTGGGATTAGAATTCTTTGACTTCCCTCGAATTCCTTTACATTCTCTTTCCTTCCGACGAATATATTTTATAGGAAATGACAGGGCTAGAACAACCATGGGAAGATATGCATCATCCATCATATTTCCTTCTTGAGATCATTTGAGTTGAAAATGGAGATTTATTGTCAACTATGAGTAGAGGTGTTGATTACTCTGTGAACCCCTTAGAAAATCACAGTGTTTATGCCGAAGGGAACATGGCTAACATATTGGAAACCATTATGATTGATATCTCTAAGACCCCTAGAATCATTGAAAATATTTATATCGTTGCAGATTGTTCTCCCGAAGAGATCCACACACATACCTCTTCATTTAAAGAGTTATGTGATGTTTTCTCTCGGTCTTATGAAGAGATGATGGGAATTGACCCTTGAAATTCGAACATGAGATTTGTACCTGTGAAAATGCTAACCTTGTTTAGAAAAAAATACGACTAGTAAACCCCAGGAAAGTAGCAGCTATATAGGCTGAGGTAGAAACGTTGTTTAAGGAAAGTTTTATTTATCCAGTTCCTCTCATAGAATGGGTGTCAAATCCCATTCTTGTTTATAAAAATCAAGGAACCATATGCATTTGTATGGATTTCCAAGATCTGAACAAGGCTAGTCTGGAAGACATCTTCCCCACCCCCTTCATTGACCATATTATTGGTGAGTGTGCAGGAAGAGAAATATTCTCCTTCATGGATGGATTTTCCGAATACAACCATATTTAGATATAGCATGAGGATCAACATTAGATGGATTTTTTGTGTCTAATAGGATTGAGAATAAGTGGGAATAAGGCTTCCTTGAGATAAGGATCTAAGAAGGAAGTGAAAGTCCCCATTAGAAGGGAATTCGAACAAAATAAAGTCTTATTTTACAGTATGAAATATTACCAACCTGGAGCTATGTAGCCACAAGACCCAACAATTGCAGACATAGAATCGTCCCCCCTACCACAACTCTGCCAAATTTTTGCAACACCATAAATCTGCAACATGAGCCCCATAATCCTCATCCAACAAAATATTACTATATTTCATGTCTTTTTGAACAATGTATGGCACATAATCATGATGAAGATATGCCTGGCCCTGTGCTACTCCAAGGGAGATCTTGTATCCTGTGTGCCGGTCAACACCAGCCTGAGGCCCATGAAGCAGATCCCTTGGGGGACTTTCATGTATCAAAAAATTCCTTTTTGCCTTAAAAATGTTGGAGCTACATTTCAATGGGCCATGTCGTTTGATTTCCATGATTTGAAGGATATTGTTGAGGCTTATCTGGATGACCTCGTTACTTGCTCTTGCAAGAGGGTAGATCATCCAATGCACCTTAGGATTTTTTTTAAAAGATGCCATTATCGTATTCAGTTGAACCTGAATAAATGCATATTTTTTGTTGTTTCAGGGCGTCTGTTGGGTTTCATAGTATCCAACAAAGGGATCATGGTTGATTTGTTAAAGATGGAGGCAATAGTTCAGCTGCCAGCCCTCTGACATATTTGTCAATTTCAGATTCTCCAAGGAGAGGCCAATTTCCTTCGTCATTTCATTGCAAATTATGTCGACATCACCAAGGGCTTTATGTGCTTTCTAAAGAAATGGGTCTCATTCTGTTGGGACGAGTTCACACAACGATCCTTTGATGAACTTAAGAACACACTCATGCTATCCCTTATGCTTAGTCCTTTGGACTATAGAAAGGGTTTCTTATTGTATATCATAGCAACAAAATCCACAGTTGGTATGGTTTTGGTTTAGGAAGATGATAGCTCACAATACCATGCCATCTATTATCTTAGTTGTGGTTTGATTGGGCTTGAACTCAACTATTTTTATGTCGATAAGTTATTCTTCACAACAATTCATGTTTTCTAGAGATTATGACATTACATTTTAATTTGAAAAACCATTGTAGTCGCAGATATCAATCCATTTCAATACGTCCTCATACGACGCGTAATTGGGGGAAAACAAAATAAATGGATTTTCATTATGAAAGAATTTGACTTGGACTTTGTTTCTACTAAGTCTAATAAATATTTGGTTTTCACTTAATTGATGTCATAATTTCCCAAGGAGAATGATAAATCTATGATTACAGATTCATTTCTGGGCAAATATTTGTTCCTCATCACTTCCAATGACCCTTGGTATTGAGATATCCTTATATATCTCCATACTATCAAGTTTTCTCTGCATTATTCATGGGACGATCAACGTCATATTTTCCACCAGGAGAAGAATTACCTCACATCGATGACCCTTTGTATCCTTGTGGAGTCGATTTAATTATTCATAATTGATTAAACCATGAAGAAGAAGAGTCCATGCTAAATTATTTCCATAGTGGAGCATGTGACGATAACCTATTCGGGTTGGCAACAACCAAAAAAATCCTATGCATCGAGTACTTTTGGTTGACAATATTTAAAGATTGTGTTGAAGTGGTCAAAAGGTGTCATCCCTTCTATATTTTTTCTCATAAAATGTGCACGCTTCCTGCTCTATTGTTTCCCATCATCATCATTGGTCCATTTACAAAGTGGGGAATTGACTTCAATACATGACACCCACCATTGGCTAGGGGCCATTGTTACATCATCATGGCAATCAACTACTTTATGAAGTGGGCAGAGCCCATGCCTATTTTCACAAATGATGGTAAAGCCACAACTTTGTTTATGTTCAATTAGGTTATCACCAAGTATGGAGTTCCAAGAGAGATTTTCATTGACCATGGAAGTCACTTTTAGAACCGAATGATGTTTGAGTTAGCATCAAAATTTGAATTTAAGCAGGAGCATTCATCTCCTTATTATTCGTAGGAAAATGGTCAAGTAGAGGTCATAAACAAGTCTCTTAAGACCATAATTCAACACATTATCAATAAGAGAAAATATAATTGGCATTTGATGGTTTAGCCAATATTATGGGCGTATTGAACCTTGGTAAAGGATGCTACTATATTTTCACCTTTTCAACTCACTCATGGAGTGGAAGCAATTATTTCTTGCTTCCATGGTATGGATGATTTATTCACCCTGAGGGCCATGTGGTTGTGTCTGGATGCACTTGTCTAGGACCATCAATGAATAATGTGGCCAAGTATAGCATTATGATTGAACTCCTAAGATATGTTATGGTTCATGGTATCTCATGTTTATAAATTCTCCTAGATTCCCAAATGGTGGTGTCACAACTAAACGTTCAATATATTGTGTGTGATCCCATGTTGCTCCGACGAATCCTACAGGTACGTATTCTAGAATGATATTTGAACTATATTACATATATCCACGTTTTTAGAAGTGCAAATTCTATATATGATGCATATGCTAACTATGTACTGGATTGGCATTTGTCTCATTTATAAAGTAAGAAACACGTATATAAATGTATATAATCATGTTTCACAGATAAATAACAAGGAAAAATGGGATGTATATATTATTACTTTCATGTCTAATAATACAAAAATATGGATGTCACATACCAAAATCGAGCTTATATCCATGAATTTTTATAAGTAGACAGATACAAAAAGGATCATAGATAATCTATGTCGAGGACCCTACGCTTGCATGTGTGTTTTTGTAACATACAACAGTGTTGGATAGACATCGTAACAATTGTACCCATGCTCATGATACACCGATGAATTCTCACTGCATATTCTCTGGAAGGTCCTCAATGTTGAAATTACTAAGACAACTGAGAGGGGGGGTGAATCAGTTGTTACTGTGCTTAAACAATATTAATTCAATTAAACCATTTTTAATCTTTCTCCAAGTGAACATCAATATTATACTACATATGGACAATATAAATAATGAGCATCAATCACACATAAGATATACACAGAGACATATTTTCATGAGGAAACCCATAAAGGGAGAAAACCTATTCTTCTTCGAAATGATAGGCAGTCTTTTAAGTTCTGTACATCATCTATAATTGAGCACCAACTCAATGTGAGGCTACTACCTCTATTTTACAAGCTCCAACTTGTTTGAGAGCAACAACTCTCTCGTTTCTCTAGCACCCACTAGAAGGAAGCAACAACTCCCTAAGTGTTCCAGCACCAACTGGATGGAAGCAGCAACTTCCAGTCACATAGGCACCAACCTGTATAACAGAGAGCAACTGTTCTCCCTTGCACCACCCTATCACCCTGGTTTTTCTGGCTAGAACCAAATGGAAGCTACAACTCCCTGTGTTCAAGCACCCACTTGAACCTCTGAGGACAAAAATCCTCCCTAGCACCTCCCTACCACCCTTATTACAAATAAATGATTGAATAACCAACAACATAGATAAATCAATTCTTACCACTTCTTCACTGTTTTNCCACAGGTTGCCCCAAAAGGCGCTTCATATTTCGTGAACTTATGAACTTTATCAAGCCTGATCAACGGTCGAGATCTCCAATGATCTGATGGTCCAAATCTCATCGCGATTCCTGTGATGAAGGATATCGATACTCCAAGTCACGATCATCGAGACTCCGAGATGGAGCTTAACACAGCTAGCTTCTTCCTCCATCTTTCGCAGATGTAACCATTGGCTGTGACAACAACCTTATTTGAAAATGCATTTCGCACTTTCATGTCTCGGGTATTCTATGATGAGTCCTCTCGACTCTCCATGTCACGAACTCTGAAATAGATCTTGGCTTCTCTAGCTCTGCACTCTAGCTCTCGACAATGTGACCATGATATATGACCACTCGCCACATGTCCCTCTTGGATCAACGGTCAAGATCTTATCGTGATTTCGCAACTTCACGGGCCTTTGTCATGCCTAATCAACATTCCACGATCTCAATGATTCGACAGTCCAGATATTTTCGTGATCTCGCATATCGCGAGTTCCCACACCATGATCCGTTGACTCCTCCAATGTGCAAGTCAGCGAAATTTCAATTGCTTTCCACGTGTCCTATGACTCCAACGGTTAGGATTGTTATCGTGATTTCGCATATTGCGAGTTCGAACCTCTTTCCTTTGGATTTCCCAATCTGTGAAACTCCAAAATGAAACCTTTGTCGTGCTTTGACTGTTTTCCTCCTTCTGAGCTTACACTGTTGATCTTGCCATTATCACTACGTTATTGATCGTGTTGATCTTCGCCATCTGATCGTGTTGATCTTTGTCATCAATGGAAAACACGCATACGTTGCCTCTATCTAAAAACATGCCAACAATCTCCCCCTTTGGCATTGATGGCAATCCCTTGAAAAACATGCAACTATACCACTATAGCATCCTTGAAATTACCACCACTGTAGCATCCTTGAAATTTACCACACTTTCTCCCCCTTTGACATCAATGTCAAAGAAGAAACAGGCTCCCCCTAAGCTATTGCAATACATACTCCCCCTGTCAACTATGAGAAACTTAGAAATACAACAGATATTCAATAAGTACTCCCCCTGATCAGGTGAAAATATTAGACAAAAGAAGTTATAACCCCCAACTTTTGACGAAGATATCCAAAAGGGGTTGTTGCTAACGGTTTAGTAAAGATATCAGTTATCTGTTCTGTGGAAGGAATATAATTCAACTGAACGACTCTATTTGTAACTTGTTCTCTGATAAAATGGTATTTTATTGGGATATGTTTAGTCTTGGAGTGAAGAACGGGATTCTTGGAGACATTAATGGCACTGGTGTTATCACAGTGAATTGTAATTGGAACATTATAGTTTACCTTCAAATCTGCAAGAGTTTGAATCATCCACAAAATCTGAGTGCAGCAAGTAACAGCAGCAATGTACGCTGCTTCTGTAGTTGATAAGGAAATAGATCACTGCTTCTTAATAATCCATGCTACCAACGAGTCACCCAGGAAGAAGGCACCTCCACTGGTTCTCTTTCTCTCATCCACACAATTTGCCCAATCTGCATCTGAATAAGCAGTTAACTAGAAATTTTGATTTTTGGGATACCACAGACCATAAGTCATTGTTCCCTTCAAGTATTTGAATATCCTTGTGACAACTACTAGATGACTTTGTTTAGGAGCAGACTGATAGCGACCTACCATTCCAACAGCTTGCATTATATCAGGACGGGAAGTTGTGATGTACAGAATATTGCCTATCATTGATTGGTATGTCCTTTGATCAACATCGAGTGACATATCATCTTTACTGAGCTTGCAACCAACCACCATAGGTGTACTAACAGGAAAGGAATCCTCCATCTGAAATTTCTTCAACATCTCTTTCAAATATTTTTCTTGAGAGATAAATATTCCTGCAGAACTCTGATTTACATGTAAACCAAGAAAATATGACAGTTCTCCTATCATGGACAGCTCAAACTCTATTTGCATAGAGTTAGCAAACCACTGGACAGATGATTCATTAGTACAACCAAAAATAATATCATCTACATAAACCAAAACAACTAGTAAATTATCAGCTTCAAACTTAATGTAGAGATTGTTGTCAACAGTACCTTTCTTGAACCCTTTGTCTTGTAAAAATTTGTCCAGTCTATAATACCAAGCTCGTGGTGCTTGTTTCAGTCCATATAAGGCCTTCTTCGGCTTGCAAACATAATTTGGATTATCTGTCAATGAGAATCCTTCAGGTTGCTCCATATATACTTCTTCCTCTAGATCTCCATTAAGAAACGTTGACTTAACA
>SNQJ01S0020596.1:51210-63492 GCA_010110895.2 Picea sitchensis
TTTTTGGTCCTTAAACCCTTATGAGCTCATGGTCTATTCTTTATGTCCCCTCTCGTGATTCATCCCTAGGTTGATACCTCCCACGACTAGGTTGATGTGACACACCTCTCTCATCACTCATGACCTCGCATGCATACCTCATCATCCCCACTCACCTGTCCAATCATTTTTTGATTTGGAGAACGTTGCCCACTCAGCAGGCATTTCCTTAGCGCCTATCACGATTATCATGCACCCACTCCAAGTCATGATTGCCACGACCGATACCTTAACCCTTGTTTTCAGTGCCTGAAGTCGGTTGAAATGCTTTCAAAAGATATTTCATTTATGATCCTTGGTAATGGTTTCTAAATTTGAAAAGTTCAAAAGTGATGCGCTGCGTAAGTTTGCCAGTTCAGATCAGATGATTGCTTGTCCACTAAATCTGATGCTGTGAGAGATTTCAAGGCCAAAGTTTCCCCAATCTCATCCTAAGTTCACACTGAGGAGCTCAACAGTTTTCGACTTCAAAGGTATCCTGTGCAACCTCCTTCGCATATTAATTTTCATAGGAGATTTGTGCTCGGGTTTTGGTTTTCTAAGCTTCCAGGGTAGTATGGGAGCCATATTTGCATTCCTATAAACATCTTCACTCGTATCCATAGTCTGATTATTGTGGTTATTCATAGCCTTTGAAAGTCACAGGCCTGAAATAGCCCATCCTCTGTGTATGCATTGTGCTACGCAGAGGTACTGCTCAAACCTCTCTGATTATCCTTTGCTTATTTTCATCCTGTATGAAGAGTCAGTTCGGAATTACTTCCTCATAGTCTACACTCTGAAAACCTGTATGAGCCTGAAAGTCCATTTCTCATAGCCAAGTTCATTTTCTAAGCACTGTTAATTTGGAGGGCCATCCTTGTGCTTTTGAGACTTAAATTGAAGTTTTCTTGTCAATAGCATCCCTTACAGCCTTTACAAGAAACCCCTGTACAGAAAATCAATGGTAAAGGTACCAAAAGACCTTTGGAGAGGGAATATGAAATCCCTGTGAAGGATTGTAAAAAACTTATGAAAAATAAAGAAAAGGTTGTTGTGCAAGAGAAGAAGCATAAAGGAAAAGGTTTTGAGAAGACTGATGAAACATGCAAGGAAACTCTTGTACAGATGGAAGAAAAGGACGAGAAGAAGCATACTGAGACTGCACATGTCCCCAACCCCCTTGGCAACAGAACCTACAAAAGACTTATTAAGAAGCTTAGGGATGCAAGGAGAGAAATAGCTCGTCTCAAAGCAGAAGACATGGTCCACTTGGCTCAGATGAATGAGCTCATGACTGGCTACAACCATACCCCTGGACTTGGCAAGGTTCGCAGCGAGAAAGGCTCTGCCTCTTCGTAAATAGCTGAAGAATCTTTACACGCAGAACAAGGGTTTCCAGGCTTAGAACAGGAAGCTAAAGGCAGAACTGAAGCATTTCCAAGATGAAGTAACCCAAAAGAATTTACAGGTGTTGATTAAGGCTGCCATTGAAGATGACAAACCAATAGCTAAGGAGAGCACAACTATACTGAATAAGCCTACCAGTGCTAAGAAGAAGAAGTCTATTGAGTTAGTTGAAGACACTCTTTCCACCAGGAAGAGTGTGAGGCTAAGTGTTAAAATAACAAAGTATCTGGTAGTGGTAAACCCCATTTTTTAAAGTTGTTCCTTCTTGGGAAGGTTAACTAATATGCACATATTAAGTTTTACCACCTATACAGGCTTCTAGGTGTTTAGCTATATGAATTTTGGAATTTTTTCCAAGTACTAGTTTCACTCAATGGTAAAAGCACCTAAGTAAATTGATTTGTCATCATGGAAGGACACAAATAGCTCTACACACGTTCAGGAGTCAAAGACACTACATTTTGGCATAGCTACCCAAACCCTTATGCAGACGCAGTGTAGGTGGTGGTGCATAATATTTTACAGAATGCAGAATTGTTACACAAGCGCTACCCATAGGCGCTGTGTAATATCTTACAAAGAGCAGGTTTACACATAGGCGCTACTCAATTTTGCAACAGAGGAAAAATGTAGCCGAAAACATGTAGCACAAGGGTGCTACCTTCTCTATGTGTTCTGTTCTAGGGGGCGCTACACAGAATCGCTACCCAAGGGAATAGCCAGCAAACACCAGGGATCTAGGAAGACTAAGCCAACAGTTTTGGATAAGTTAATAATGGAATAAATGATAGAAGTATAAGTTGGCGTGCAAGGAACAACTACAAGCTCCAAAGAGACACATGGAAAAACAAGAGCTGAGTAGCAAAAGAGGATCAAAGTAGTTAGAAGCATGATTGGGTTTAGTCACCAACACTTCCATGTTTTATAGCATAGGTTGTTATCTTAGTTGTTAGAATAAATAAATGTTCTAAGATTTTTAAGGAAAAGTGGCCAACTTGTACCTCCATTTGTTGCCTCCCTTTCTTGTTATAAATAGATAGATGAATTGCTTTAATGGGTTCAGATGGTAGAGCAAGGCTCCCAAGAAACTGTAATATTTTTTATAAAGTGATTGTGATCTAGTATGTATTGGACTTAAGACTTGTTAACTAATAGAAATCAGCTCCTATTTCAGACTATTTGCTTCTAATGCTAAATGTTCATATTTGAATGCTTCATATGGATGACTGTGGTAATGATATGATGGATGTTTGATCATTTTATTGTCATGGTGTTTATTTAGCTCCTTAGTTTCTAATTTCAAGAAGATCTTGTTTTAAGAAACTTTCTTCCTTTGGGCTTTTGTGGACCTGATGTTTGCAGTAGCTCTTACATTCTTCTCATTCAAGTCTTCCTTATATCCATATTTACTCCCAAACTACTGGTTGAAATTAGCCAAGACCTTATTTGTTGTTACATGTTAACCCTATTTCTGAGTGAGGATATTATCATTCCGAGTTATTCCATTTTGCCTTTCAAAAAAACTCTCATACTTTCACATATCATCTGATGGGTATTGGTCTTACCTTTCTTGCAACCAGAAAGTGACTCTTAGTGCTAACACAATGCACACATGAATAGCATCAATAATCCACTCAACCATTATACGTAGCCACTCCACTTGAATAACGATGGTTATGTCATTGCTTCACGCTTCTAGATTTTGCGACAAGTGATCAGTTTTCCACCAAAACCAATCTCTATCAATTGCACAATTTGGTTTTTCAATCATTAGCCATCATTGTAACATTTTTATCTCTTTTTTCACACTACTTGCAAATTATTGACGTTTATCTTTAGTCAAAAGGATAGTTGTAATTCTAAGACAACATGTTTTATGGTTAATTTATTTTAGGGAAGGAAAACATTTGAAAAGAAATTCATCAAGAATTGCCTAACTCAACATTAGTATTATGATGGACTACTTATGTAAATCAAAGAAGTATCCGCAACCCCATGCTCTATTTGTTGTTTGTATTTCTTTTGTTGTATGTATAATCATGTATTGTATTTTTCTGAAGATATTTGTGGGTGAACATACTTGTGGAAAGCATTTGCTAGTAATGTCGTAGTAAAAACAATTTTACATTCATAGAAATAAGAGCACATCTTGCCAATTCTTTTCACAATGCAACTAGTGGCAGGGACATCGCCACTATAATGGCACTTGTTAAATATGGCCTAATCATTTTCCTTAATCCTACCCTTTCTCCTCATGACTAACTCTCCTAAGATAAGAAAATAAATATTTATTTTTCTTTCAATTTGTATATTTCATAGTAGAAATCATGTTAGGGAAACTTATGGAAACTCTACATCAAATTTGGGTTGGTATACTTAGCTAATTCACTATCATTGTGTTATTTGTGCTATTGAATGTGGTGGTTGGAACCATTGTTTAATTACTTATAGATAGAAAAAATGGTAAGAAACATCCCTAAGTATATAAGTATAATAAATGTGTGAATTTTCATGATATTTAAAACAATTTGAAATCTATTTTATCAATAATGTAATATGTGTATATAATTATTAGAAAATCTTTCATTGAATTATAAATTCTTATAAATTTTGAGCGAATATTTCATTGAATTATAAATAAATAAAAGTAAATTCTTGGTGAATCTTACACTAAATGCCATTGCCACAATATCATAAATTTCCATAATAAAGGTCTGAATTTCTTTGCCACAATATCATGGGTGTCAACTTAACACAAAATATGTAAAACTGCAATTTATCGTAATTTATGTTGAAATGTTCTAATTATGGAGATTACAACATATGGAACATATATTATTGTAGAACATATTGTGACACTAATACAAATGTTTTATTCAGTGTAACCTTATGATTATAAATTTGCTCCAATGTAAACTCAAAGCCATCTCCACCTCTAGTTGGATGATTTGTCAAATGCCATGCAAAATTAACATATGAAAATATGATGCAAAATTATATGTCAACCATGATTAATACTTTGAATAAGATGAAAATCATTTTCTAATCAACATTATCTATTATAAGATAGTGCATAATCCATTAAGAATTTGGACATGTAAATACAAAAGATAATTTAAAAGCCTTGTGCTACTGTGAACAAAATAATTAAAAAAGGAAGTAAAAATCCCAAAAATAGGACAAATAAATAAAGAGAGAAAAAAAATTGAGAAAAAAACCCAAAGAGAGAGGAAAAAACATGTTTTTTAAAAATAAAATATTGAGCATTTTTTATAAAATATATTTTAAATTTGAAAGAAAAAAAAACGCATAACTCAAAAAAAACTATGTTAAAAGAAATGTTAAAAAAAATGCAATTTTAAAAAAAAATCTAAATAAAAACATACTAAAAGAATGACTTGGGGGGGCGGCAATTATGGGGTGTTGTTATTGGTGCCTCTTTTCAATTTGGGGGTTCATTTTAAGGTTTTTCTTGGAAACATTACGATATTTTTAAGGTCATGGTTGCAGAGGGTGGTAATTTTGACCCCGAAAAAAAACAAAGTGCTACCAGTAGCATCACTTTTCGACTAGGAGGTTGATTTTGGTGTTTTTGACCCAAAAATATGGGTTTTTAGAGCTAGAGTTCTCTTTTTGAGGTCACAGTTCTCGTTAAGCCAATAATTATGTTATCTCTTAGTATAGATGTTTTGGGTAGTATTGATACCATACTTTGTCTCATTCGAACTCTTGGTTGACTCAACAGAAGGAGACATGCTCATTAATTTATGATGAAATATAGTTGATTTGGCTTCCAAATTTTCAAAAAATAAGCATATGGAAGTGTTCCTACTTGTCGTTTCTATATCACCTACAAGATCCTTGATTGTAGTAGGAAGTATTGACTATCAAATTTGGGTAGACGGTCATTAATATAATGAGACAGTGTGACACACTAAGGGGTTCACATTCAAGCCTTTACATTTTAAAACCACATACTACTAGGGTGCCATGAAAGAAATTTAGTTCGTAGTGAAGTACCATTGGCCTAGAATGGTTGTTGGAAGATGGAATTTCAAAATTGGTGGGGTAAAGTGGCTCTCTATTTTCATCTGCCATTTTCTTGTGGTATATTGTTGTTGACAAGAGATTGCAGTGTTTTTGGACTGTTGGAATATCCTACTCATCCAAACTCAATCCCAAATAAGGATCTTGCAAAATTTAATGCACAAATATTCAACTGCATGTGCAAAGGTAGAATCAATTCAATCAAATAATCGGTATATAACTAAAAACCAGACTTACTACGAATGGAAAGGGAGAACTTAATGAACTTGTAATGATATGTGTGAAGTTTTCACAGTGAACCTAGCTAGTAGAAAAGTCACACAAACTTGTAAGAGAGAGGAGAGAGGAGAGAAAAAGAATGAATTGTATTAACTATATGAGTAAATGGTAAAATAAACATGGTATACTCTACATGGCTAAGTGAATGTGCCATAGTATTGATCTAGAGAGATATAGACACTCACTAACAGAAACCTAAGTAATCTGCCATAGAGTCCTAGTTAATTGGTCTATGCAATCATCAGTTAATTGAGTCAGATGTGTGGAAGTGAGAGAAACACATGCAATCACAATATATGCTCCCTCTTGTCCACATGCATGAGATATGCACACTCCTGGTGAGGAAATCGAGGTGAACATGCAATTGTTGGTGATAAAATTGAGGTTGTCATGCATGAGTGACCTCTACTAGTCTAACTAAGGTGTAATTGACTCTGAACTAAAGAGGGAAGGCGCCTTGTTGTGTAGGAGGTGTTGTAATTTGTAAGGGGAATATTTTCAAGAGAGAATATTATCATCTATGGAAGTGCCCTCGACATTGGACTATCAACCTTAAGAAAAGAATTACCTAGGTGAGTGTGCAATATCTCCAACACCCCCCCCCCTCAACACTACTAGGGTGTACATGATGAATGGGTCATGAAAACCAAAGCTGTGATAGGTACCCATTGTACAATGCATCTAAGAATGAAACACTAAAAATAGAGGAAAGAGGGAAAAGCTCTTGGGAAAACCCCCACTCAAAGTACAATGTAGAAAAAAATGAAGAAGGAAAGACAGTTACTATGCAACTGTGTCCTTCACTTCAGTCCAAGACGATTGCGTAATAAGTGGAAATTTTGCTCAGTAAATTTCTTGGTGAAGATGTCTACAGTTTGTTCGTCAGATGGATAGTATTGCAATTCAATTATTATGGCATGTACCATCTCTCTGATGTAATGCATATGGATCTTGATGTGTTTGGTTTGTTGTCACTGCACTAGGTCTCTACAAAACTTGAGAGTACTCTGATTGTCACACCAAATGACAATCGGATGATGACAATGGATGCCAAGCTCAGTGAGGAAGTTTCGAATCTAAAGTGCCTGAATAGTAATTTTGATCGCTCCTCTGTACTCAACCTCTTCTAACGATGGAGAAATAGTTGACTACTTTTTACTTGAGCAACAGATGGGACCGAAACCCAAACTAATCACGTACCCAGACGTGGACTTGCAATTTGTGTTATCGTCATCCCGGTCAAAATTAGTGAAGTTCATGAGATCCAATGCACAACATGTTGCATAGTGGATCCCATAACATGTGGTTCCATGAACATATATGAGGATGTGCTTGGCTTCTTCTAGTTTAGCTCAAGTGTCTCTTCCATGTACCTAGAAACTGCCCCTCCTGCATATGAGAGATCCGGTCGAGTGTGGGTGAGATATATAAGGCTCCCCACAAGCTATTGATACAAGGTGTTTTCCACCACTGGTGTATCCTCGCCATCCTCAATATGTAGCCCAAACAGAAAGGATCTGGTTGTCAACTTCTAATTGGTCATGTAGAATCTAACCAAGATATCCCATGCATACTTATTCTAAGATAGATTGATGCATGAATCATCTTGACTAATCTCTAGACCAAGGAAATAGTGCAGTGGACCCACGTCTGTCATAGAGAACTTGTCGTGCAGAATGTATTTGACCGTAGCAATTGCTAAGGCCAAACTTCCTATGATTGGGAGGTCATCAACATAGAGAACTAGGATTAGCAGGTGTCTGGGGTTCTCATCATGTAGACATTTGTATATGATTTGCATCTAACAAAATGCTGAGAAAGCAAGTAGGCATCCATCTTCGCATACCATGCTCTAAGCTCCTACTCGAGGCCATAGAGTGACTTTTTCAGTTGGCATACTGAGGATGAGTTATGTATGAACCCCTAGGGATGCTCCATGTAAATATCCTTTGAGATATCCTCGTGAAGAAAGGAATTATTCACATCCATTTGATGAAATTCCCACCCCATGGATGTTGCAATGGCAAGGGCCAATTGGTTGGAGTCCATATTTTCTACAGGAGAAAGGTCTCATCATAGTCTATCATGTGGATCTATTGAAAACCTTTGGAAGCCACTCTTTCCTTATACCTACTCACATGTTCGGCTATTGCCTTCCTGGTATTGTAGACCCATCTGCATCTAACAAGCTTCATATCTGAAGAAAGCGGAACCAAATCCCAAGTCTGGTTCTCGAGGAGAGAGTTTTACTCCTCCTGCATAGTGACTTCCCAGAAGGGACTCCCTGCAACCTCTACATAGGTCTACAGGTATGAAGCTAGAACCATATAGCAATGCATGGGAATCACCATTTTTATAGTTGTGAGTGCATGAGGAGGATCCTCAAACTGAGACCTCATCCTCCTCTTATATGTTAGATACCCCACAAGGTCTCATATTTCCTATAGGGTGGTCTGTGCCCACTTCGAAATCTGTGGTGGCTCAGCATCTTCATGTTCATCATCGGCATGCTCATCATCTTCCGAATAAAATTCAAATCTTAGATATGAACTATGATATGAGTGAGTGGACTCATCATCATTGATGCCTGGTGTAGGTAGTGGTATAGAGGTATCTGCATGTGGCTCTGACAGTGCATACAAGGGAGTTTCCTCAAACTGAAAACTGCACTCAATGATGAGCATGTCAGTATATGGATCCAGTAACACGTAACCCTTCACACCATCTGGATATCCCACGAATATGCATGCAGTACTCTGTGGATCTAATGTTTTCTCTTTTCATAGGGTACGCGGGCCCATGCACATGATCCAAATATACAAAAGTGGGTGACTTTCGGTTTACTACCTCTCTGTGCCTCAAAGGGAGTTTGGTCATTGAAATATCTATGAGAAAATATGTTCTTAATGTGGCTAGCACAGTTAAGTGTCTCATCCCAAAGCTTGGGAGGTAGAGATCTTGCATGCAACATGTAAGTGGTCATCTCCTTGAGGGATATATTCTTCCCCTCAGCTACTATGTTCTATTGCATAGTGTAAGTTGCATTGTGGTTGTATACATGCCTTTGAACAAATATGTTGGACATCTCGGTTCACATATNCCCCCCACATTGTATGTGCAAAGGATTTTGATCTTTCTCTTGGACTGAGTCTCTGCATGTGATTTGAAGTCTTTGAGATGCTCAAAAACTTTGGACTTTTGCCTGAGAAAATACACCCAAGTATATCATGAGAAATTATAAATAAATGTAAGAACATACCTTGATTTTCTAATGGATAGATTAGGAAAGGGTCACAACATATCATTTTGGATGAGATCCAAAGGAGAGGAGACCCTCTAGGCCTTCCCTTTCTCAAACTTCTCTTGAGGATGTTTGCCAATAATGCATCCTTGACAAACTCCTTTTGAAAAGTGTATGTTGGGAAATTTGGTGACCATATCATGTTTGCATAGTTATTGCATGTATTTGAAGTTTATATGGATAAATATCTCGTGCCACAATCTACTAGTATCGTCAGCATGCATCAATAGTAAAGCAGAATCAGATTTAGTAATGAATTTACTAAAAGTATACAAATGATATTGGTGGTTTACCTCAGTACCATAAATCATGGAGTTATCATGCATATCAGATATGGTTACGGAATCAAGTGTAAAATCCACCCTTTTTCATGTACCAAAATGTGTTATCTGATAAACAGAGATTCGATTCATAGAGAGCTTTGGAACATGCAAGATGTTCTCAAAACTTCCATGTTGGAGTTCTACTCTCCCTTGGCCAATGACCTCAACTGGGGTCTCATCTCCCATGAGGATGGGAGGACCCATGCATGTAAAAATAGAAGAGAAAACATTTTTTATTATTGGTGTATGATGGGATGCACCTGAATCTAATATCCATGAATCAGGAGAAGAGTTAATCAAAATCAGTGCATGAGAGTTACCTCATTTTGTTGGTGCTTGATATTCTTACTTCTTTTTGGAATATTTGGGAATGTGATCCCCAAGGTTTTTCTTCTAAAGAATTTGTTCCATGAGATCAATCTTTTTCCTCATGCATGTCGATTCAAGATGATAGTCGTGATTGCARTAACTGCATTTTTTCTTCCCTTTCTTTCCTTTTCCACCTTTGGAGCCTAAAGAATCATCGAAGGGTTTGGAGTACCCTTCCTTMTTTGGCTCTACATGCACCTTTCCCTTGMTTTTATGCTTGTACTTTGAATTAGAAGTGTTGATGCTTTCATGCATAGAAAGTGAATGTGCAATGGGCCCCTTGATTATCCCCATTTTGATGAGCTTATCTTGCTCATGTGTGAGGGATTCAACAAACTGATCCAATGTCGGTGTTTTCCATGTTGCTCCTGAAGTGAATCTGTTTGTATGGAATGATGAATGATGTAAGTGAACTGATCCAGACTTACTATGAATGTCAAGGGAGAACTTGATGAACTTGGAATCATATGTGAAAAGTTTTCACATTGAACCTAGCTAATAGAAAATTCACACAAACTTGCGAGAGAGAGAAGAGAGGATAGAAAAAGAATGAATTGTATTAATTGTATGAGTAAATGGTAAAATACACATGATATACTCTACATGGCTAAGTCAATACACCATAGTATTGATCTAGAGAGATATAGACACTCACTGACAGAAATCAAAGTAATATGCCGCTTAATCCTAGTTAATTGGTCCATGCAATCATCAGTTAACTGAGTCACACATGTGGAAGTGAGAGAAACACACGCAATCACAATATATGCACCCTATTGGCTACATGCATGAGATATGTGCACTCCTAGTGAGGATATCAAGGTGAACATGCAATTGTTTGTGATAAAAGTGAGGTTTCCATGCACGTGTGACCTCCACTAGTCTAGCTAAGGTGTAACTGAATCTAAATTGAAGAGGGAAGGTGCCCTATTTTATAGAATGCATTATCATTTGTAGGGTAATATTCTCAAGAGGTAATATTATCATCTATGGAAGCACCCTCAACATTGGACTATCAACCTTGGGAGAAGAATTACCTAGGTGAGTGTGTAATATCTCCAACGTTATGGAATTTGAATAATTGACCATTAGATATCATCACATTTTTTCCCTGACATTTGAGCCAAAACCACAATCAATACATGTCCAAATGCTTAAAATAAAGTTTGGGAAACATATAACCTTCTAACTTCAGACAGAGTTTTGAAACCCTTTTTTAAGTAAATGGTGCAAGTTTAAGAATTATTTGTATAATTTCAAATGATACATTTTCCACTCATGTGGTAGCTTAAGTATCATTTGTATAATTCAAATGATGCCTTCCATACTCATGTGGTAAGCATATTTAAAATGATAATATAAATATGTACATTAATGAAACAATTATATCATCTCAGTTTAATGTATCCATGCATTGGAATAATTCTCTTCAAACAGATATTCAGAGGGACATTACTATAATAAAGAGAACAACGTTCCATTCCATAAGCTCACAAATAATCATTGTGTACCCTATGGAGAACTATAATTTACGTGTCTCTATTCTTAAAAGAAAGTTTTGAATCCATGTAACATTATAAATTCAAATAGGGTTTTGAATGCCTTTTTAAAGTAACCAGTGAACTTGATTCACATTTATCGCATCGGTGTGTATATATATCTTAAATGTCTTAGTGCACTAAATGATGATATGCACTGACAACAAACACCCATGCATTGAAATAATTCTTTTCAAACAGATATTAAGAGGGACATTACTATAATAAAGAGAACAATGTCTCATTCCATAATCTCATAAATATTCATTGTGTACCCTATGGAGAACTATAATTTATGTGTCTTTGTTCTTAAAATAAAGTTTTGAATGCATGTATCATTGTAAATTCAAACAGGGTTTTGAATGCCTTTTTAAAGTAACCAGCGAACCTAATTCACATTTATCGCACTAGTGCGTATATGTATATTAAACGCACTGGAGCACTAAATGATGATATGCATTGACATTAAACACCCACAATAACCTTCACAAAGTTTTAGTTGCAAAGTTTTTCACTTCTATTAATGTTGTAAACTCTTTCAACATTGAGCTTAGGTAAACATAGTGCACTAGTGTGCTACAATCTCAAAGGTACACCACTAATCAAATTAAAACAATAACACGTTGGTTTATCATGTACTGAAATACCAAGTGAAAAAATGAGTGGGAATTTCACTTTCTAAAAGTGTGTTTATAAAAGAAAACCCTCATCCATATTCCATTCTTTTTCCCAAATTTAGAGATGAGAACTATGCAATAAATATTTACTAGGAAGGACTTTGGAGTGGACAGATTTTTCTAAAGAACCAAATTTGTAAGGTATCAATGTAGGTCAAAAACATACTTGTAGAGGATAAATTTCAGGTCTGTGTTGGTGGTGGAGCCTGATTATCTTCCTGATTCAGAGGTCCTTGCTTTTATCCGTGTTTATACCCCATGAAGTATTTACACCCCAGAAGTATGTACACTCTTCCACGCGGGGGAGTGCAGAGGGGGGG
>SNQJ01S0020596.1:93650-103700 GCA_010110895.2 Picea sitchensis
CTTGTACTTGAACATTTAAGTGGGGTAAAAGGAGGTTGCCCCCTCGAAGAGGCTTATTATCTGAAATTATCTCTTTTTCAAGGCGTTGAGTACTTTTCCTGAGGTTTTTCTATGTTATATTGATGTTTGGTTCTTAACATTATGGTTGCTTTCAATTGGTTATAGTATGTGTGGAAAACATCATTTGATTTCCATTTCTTGCTCATGTCGTTCGAGTACCATAATTTATTGAACTTCGCGGCTAGTGGCTCAAAGGGGTCCATGTCCAGGAAGGTTGCGCCTTTCGGTAGCTCCCATGCAACAAAATCAATCAGTACTAGGAGTCGGCTAAAATGGAATTCATGCCCTTGATCCTGGGCTTCTCTGCAGTCAATCTCCAGTTGATTCACCAGGTACTTCACCCAGTTCATTTGTAGTCCCTCAGTGCACTTTCCTGCGAGGTCAACTACAAATCCAGATACTTGTGTTGGTCGATTCTTGCATACCAACTTCCCAGCGATTAGTTGGCATGCGAGGCGGACTGCTTCACTTTCAATGGAAGCTACCTTGTAGCCTCTCGCACCTTTCTCAACATCGCCATAGGCTTCTTTGTGCAAGAGCACGGTCTATGGTATTTCCAGGATAGTACTCATGGTGATCAGGGCCCTGCATGCTAATCCTGGTGATCCTATTGATCAGCGTCGGATCAATAGTTATGCGACGATCTAACCACAGGTATCCTTTGTGGTAACTTGCTAGCAGTAGTTTTACACAAGCATTCGCCTCCTGGTGTCTGCCGAAGTGTTATACTTTCATGACGTTGAGAAAAGCAGACTATGTGAGGTTCATCATCCATTGTTGAGGGATGAGATTTGAATTATTTCCCTTAGTTCTCATCAAGTACTTATACAGGGCGAGCATGTTGTAAGCTTTACGGTCCCCCAGGTTGAAGTCGCAAAACTTAAACGTTGTAACCTTGTCTTGATCTGCGCGGTAGGTGCGTACTCCTTTCGGTAGGTATGCATTGACTAGGGTGTATTCAAAGTCTCTAGGGACATTGTCCCTATTAATATCACCGCTCATAGGGTGTATGTAAGCTGGTAGGATGGATGGCACTAACTTTGCGTTGGCTATGTTGTTCTTATGCTTAGTTCTTCTTTCTGCGTCAGCTCGAGATGTTCCTGCTCGAGAAGTCGACGAGGAGGCTTGCACTCCTCCTGTCGATGATCCTTGGACTCCGGTGGACATTCTTCTTTTCGACATGGTTCTATCATTCATTAGCTCAAGAAGGACCTCTGTGACGGATTCCTCAAGTTCGGTGAGCTCGTCGGACATACGCACTCGGGAAAGATAATCGGGGTCACGATGATCTCAAAATGTTGCACTAGGATGAACAATATGCTTGCAATAATCATTGTAGACAATCACTAGTTTTGCAGGCTTCGATTTCTCAGTTGGAAAAACTGTTATTTGGGCACGGCACGACGAGCTAAATAGGAAATTCGTCAATGGTCTGGTTGCAACGGGTATGAATATTTCATGAACGTTGATCCATTCATTATGGTGTGGTCCAACGGTCTAGTAGTGATATTTTAATGTTATTATGCCCATTCGGGGAGGAATTTGAACGGTTCTATCGGTCCAATGGCTATATTTCTTCGCCACGACGAAGTGCCATATGTCATTGTTCTGGTATCCCGACGAAGCTCAATTCTTGTGATTTTTCCTTCTGCGAAGTTCCCTATGGAATCTTCTGTAACTTTTCGATCTTGGCTCTCTTCTTACTTAGATTCCTAGCCTGCTTCCCAGTGAGCTTCATATCAGTCATCATTTTTCCATTATGATCCTTATCCTCTCTCGACATAGTCACTTCGTGATGTTGAGATTCTTTCTTCAAATCCAAGGGTAATACACCTTCATCATATGGATTAGGTATTTCAGTCTTCTATGGTTCCTCTAATGCGCTTATAGCTTAGACATACAAGTCCCTAGTGTCTAATAGCTTAGATCTGTTCTCTTGTTCTTCCATCAAGTAGGTAATCTTTCTAGTCATAAATTCCATGAGTTCTTGCTTCTTTTGTTCTAGGGCTTCATTTTCTTCTTTTCTTTAGATCTAGTCTTTTTCAATCCGGATCTTGCCTAACAAAGCTGGAAATGGGGCATAGTCCTCAATAAATTTAATAACTTTGAATTCTTCCTCCATCGAAGCTCAATGGGTATTCATAGTTATCTGGGTAATCCTGCCACATAGGGTTACCATTTTTCCTTTAAACAATCCTATTTTTCCTAGTGAAGGAACCATAGCAGGCCTTCCTAGGGTTTCCCAAGTACTTTATGTCATAATTTTCATCTGTGTTCCCTCATCTAGAGCACAGTCAATGTCGAAGTCTCCTATTCTTACTTCAATTTTCTCCTTTTCTTTGAATATCTCTGACAAACTGGCATCTTTATGTTCATCCAGGGTTTCTTTCATTTTCAGCAACATAATCTCTAATTCTTTCTGGGGTTCCTCTATAATCTTAGTCTCTTGATCTCCTTCAGGGTTTGCTTTCTCTCTATTCATCTTTTCAAGTATAGCAATCATTCTAGGGAAATCCAGTACTTCATGGTCCATAGCCTTACAATATAGGCAACTAGGGTTTCTCCCAGGGCATTCCTTAGCAATATGTCTTGGTCTTCTGCAACCATAACAAAGAGTTAATCCTCTCTTTCTCTTCAATGATCCCCAACTTTTCTTATACTGCGCACTAGGATCATAATGGAAAACCTGCAAAAAATTCTTTCTAGGATCTTGCATCCATTGGTTAGTCCAAAAATTCTTTCTATGCATAGGTATAACATATCTATCATTATTCTTATTAAATCTTTTCATATCAAACGTTTTGTCATCTAATAATGCCCTAGTTTTCAAGCTAGGACAAAATCTATCAAGCATCCCTAAATCCATACTTTAGAAACAAAAATTTTCACCTATTTTACTTCTACAGGGCACAAAGCTTCCAGATCTAAGAACTTTTAACTATTCTTACCTTTATCGGAGCACAGAGCTTACAGATCTTACTTATTTTCTTCAGTATCAACCTATTTTCTTGCAGATCTGACTTCTTTCCTTCATATATGTCCTTCCTTCTTCAGCACGGAGCTTTTTATATCAAGTGGATCACTGTGCACTAGGGAATAGATCCATGCACAAAGATTTTACAATTTCGGGACAAATCTTTGCACAAATCTTCTTCTGCTCAGTTCCCAACAATCACAGTTTCAGTCCGGGAAATGGAACCATTTGTTGGCATAAGGGCAGACCCAGGGTTCAACTCTACTACAGTGCACCAACAAAACCCTAACTACTGACCCTTTCGGCAACACCTGTGAAGCAGATGAAGTCTCACCCGAGGTAGAGGCAGGGGTGGTTGCAGGAATCAGATGTTTGCAACCTTAGCTGGGACACAGACCTGTGATTCTAACACTTAACAAAGGACTTAGCAGTTAATCTTCATCAATATTCAGTCTTATTATACTTCGCAGATAGCATAGAGCATCGCAACATTTACTTAGATATAAGATCTTTCATCACTTAGTAACAGTAAACAGATCAGATCATGTAAATCAGCACTAAGAATATTCATACATATCAGAGCTAACATTCATTCATATATCATAAGCACAAAGCATAAATATATCTGTCTAAACACATCAAAGCAGTTAGCAAAGGAAGAGACAAGCACATCAAGTCAAGGCACAGAGCACAACACATAGATTTACCATGGTTCACCCCCACCCTGGGGATACATCCACAAAGTATTCTTCTTTATTAATGTCTTCAATCGGTTACAGCACAAAGCCTCCAAACCTTACTGCGCACAGGACAGAAGATCTGCGCAACTCGCTAGATCCTTCTTCTTTGACTTACAGCACAAAGCCTTCTACAGNGTCAAGGCACAGAGCACAACACATAGATTTACCATGGTTCACCCCCACCCTGGGGCTACATCCACAAAGTATTCTTCTTTATTAATGTCTTCAATCGGTTACAGCACAAAGCCTCCAAACCTTACTGCGCACAGGACAGAAGATCTGCGCAACTCGCTAGATCCTTCTTCTTTGACTTACAGCACAAAGCCTTCTACAGTCTCTCACAGGGACTTGCACTCAGCTCTACAAGTCTTACACAAAATGCACAAAGCCCTACAATACTTTATCACATAGATCCAACTCTTAGCACTTTAGCCAACTTGCACTAAGCAATCACCAAGTGCACTAAGAAACAACTTCTACTATTTCTTACATCGTCTATCTATTTATACATTACAAAAGTGGGCCTAAGCATGGGTGAACCCACGGTCCGACATCCCTTCCCCATTACATTAACCCAAAACCCTAAAAGGACCCAAAAAGGGGTCTAGCTTCCACGATTTCCGCTTCACGTTGTGCTCCATATTTGACAAGCTGTCGAAGTCCCAAAAACGGTCAAATATGACCAAGTGTTCCTCAAAACTTGGTCAAGTACCAAAAAATCCAACCAAGAAATATTCTGACTTTAGAAAGACAGCATATACACCTGCTAAGAAAGTTCTTGATAACCCCTGAAAGAAAAACTCAAAGGTCATAACCAAAAGAACATCTGACTCTAAATCAAAAATAGCTCAAACTGATGTTCCCTCCACCAGCCATCCCAAAGATACTTTACAGAAGAATGTTGTTGAGAAATCAGATCTCCCTAATCAAAATAAAACTCAAACCTCATTCAACCTGGAAAGTGAATTGGCAAAGCTCAAAATACCTATTCCTCTCAAAAATTTAATGAATAAGAATGCTTACAAATCACAAGTGATAAAAGCTCTGAACATAGAGGTAGGAATGGGTACAGACACAGTAAACATTGTTGATGATCAACCAGAGTTATTATTTGGGCCTGAAGTTGATGGAAAATCTGAAAGTGGTGTTGTACCTCCTTTTTATGTTAGTTTAAATATTCATGACAAAACTTTTCACAATGTCATGCTAGACTCTAGTGCTTCTCACAACCTTATGTCTTGGGATGTTATGGAGAAATTAGGACTTGATATCACTAGACCTTACAAGGATTTATATTCTTTTGATTCAAGTAAAGTTAAATGCATAGGTCTTATCAAAGATTTGTGTGTTACTTTAGCTCAAATCCCAGCCAAGAGCATGGTAATGGACATGGTTTTTGCAGACATACCTCCTAAATATGGCATGTTACTGTCTCGCTCATGGGTATCCAAGTTACAGGGTACCCTACAACTGGACATGTTTTATACCACCATCCCATTATTTGGTCAGCATAGAATATTATATATGGAGACACTAATGAAATACATGGTCAGTAGTCAGGATAAACCACATAATTATCCCTTATATTTTTTTCATTCAGACCTTGATTCTTTTATTTTATATAATGATGGAGACATGGAAAGACAAATTACAAATCTGGAGAATGATGTTTATAACTTGGAGGGAAACAAAACAACCCTTGAAGAAGAAAAAACAGTGATGATACAATCTAAGGAACCAAAAGAACCTATGTGGATTTTATAATTTGATGGTGTTGTTAGTAAGGAAGGATCAGGAGCTGGAGTGTGGGTTTCAAATCCAAAAACAAGACATACAGAAATCCATTCCTACAAGTTGAATTTTTAGTGTACCAACAATATAGTTGAGTATGAAGCCTTAATGCTAGGTTTTCAATTGTTAAAAAAACTTGGTGCTAAGATAATTTCAATTATGGGTGACTCTGAACTCATCATAAAACAAATCAAAGGTGAATACTCTGCTAAACACCCAAGGCTGAGAGCCTACATAAATGTTGTTCTAGATTTCTTGCAGTGCTTTACTGAATATTATTTGGAAGTCATTCCCAGAGACCAAAACATTCTTGCCGATGGTATGGATACCTCAGCAGCTACTTGTAAGATACCATTTCATCCTAATCGACAGTATACAGTTGAAGTGGAGTGCGGACCTGCGATCCCAAACAACATCAGTTATTGGCAAGTTTTTGGAAATGATGAACAAATTGAAAAAAAATTGCAATCAAAAAATGAGTTTGAATGTGCCAATATAGATATTGATAGTGATGATGAAAAATAAAGTGTAAACAAGATAGGTTTAGAAGAAATAAATAAAAAACAAGAAGATCTGGACATTTTTCAATTGAAGGATAATATTTTTCCTAGAGGATTAGTCCCAGTGAAAGAGTTGTTTGATTTTGATGATGTGGCTAAAAAACCCAAAAGAAGTTGAATATTGTAAAAGAAGTTGAAGGTTGTAAAATAGGAACTAAAAAAGAACCAAAGATGATTAAACTATCGAAATCTTTACCTCCTACTCAAAAATACAAATACACATAATTGTTTAAATTAATTTATAGATATTTTTGCATGGAGCTATGAAGATCTAAAATCCTATGATACTAGCATTATACAACACAAAATTCCCATAAAATAAGATCAAAATCCTTTCAAACAAAAACTTAGGAGAATTAACCCAAAGTTGATGTCTCTGATTGAAAAGGATATAAAAAGATGTATGATGCTAAAATCATTGTCCCGTTAAGATTTTCTAAATGGGTGTCCAATTTAGTTCCAACCAGGAAGAAGAGTGGAGAAATCATATTGTGTATTGATTTCAGAAACCTTGATAAAGTCTCTCTCAAAAACAACTATCCCTTTCCCAAAATGGACCATATTTTGCAGAAGGTAGTTGGTTCCAGTAGAATTTCTCTGTTAGATGTTTTTCCTGGTTACAACCAAGTTTTAGTCCACCCTGATGATCAAGAGAAAACAACATTTACTACACCTTGGGGCACTTTCATGTATGTGAAAATGCCTTTTGGTTTACTGAATGTTGGGGCTACATTTCATAGAGCAATGGATATTTCTTTTGTGGATGAACTTGGAATATTCATCGTTATATACCTGGATGATATAACTGTTTTTTCAAAAACAAATGAAGAACACTTACTCCACCTTAGAAGAGTTTTTGAAAAATGCAGGAAATTTGGAATTTCACTTAATCCAAAGAAAATATCGTTTGGTCTAGAAGAAGGTAAACTGCTTGGACATATCATATCAAAGGATGGAATTAAAATTGATCCTAGCATAATTGAATCCATTCAAAAAATAGATCATCCCATAAACATAAAATAATTACAGTCTTTCATAGGCAAAATAAACTTTATAAGAAGATTTATCCCCAACTTGGCAGAACTTCTTAGAAATATAACAAATATGTTGAAAAAAGACACAAAAATAAAATGGACCATATAAGAAAAACATTTCTTTGATCGAGTGAAACAAGCCTTAACACAATCCCATGTGCTTATCAGCCCTGATCACACAAAATATTTCCTCATATTCTCTTTTGCCTCTGAGCATACTATTGCAGCAGTTGTTTTGCAGAAGAAAAGTGAAGTCCATGAACAACCTATTTCCTTCTTCAGTAAATCATTGAGAGATGTTGCATTGAATTATAACATCATGAAAAATCAAGATTTTGCTTTGGTGAAAGAAATCAAAGATTTCAGAGTATATATTCTCCACTCACACATTATTGCTTATGTCCCAAATTCTATGGTGAAAGATATTATGATCCAAGACAGTCTTGATGGAAAAATGGGTAAATGGATTGTTGTTATCCTTGAATGTGATATTGAGATCAAACAAACCAAGCTCATAAAAGGTCAAGGATTGACTAAATTGATGGTTGAATCCAATTTTCATGCTTTGGATATTAATTTCCTAGCTGCAGTGGATGAGCAAGCAGAGCAGGCGAATCCCCAAGTTAAAGAGGTTTTCTCAACCTCTCCCTGGTATGCAAACCTTATTTTTGTTTTACATAACTTTCAAGATCCTCCTGGTTTAACCAAAACTAAAGCTATATTTTTGAAACTGAAAGCTATGAAGTATTGTATTTTAAATGGCACTTTGTATTGGAAATATGCTGGAGGGATTCTACTAAATTGTTTGTTGAAAGATGAGGCTGATAAATCTTTGCAAGAATTTCATGAAGGATATTGTGGTGGACACTTGAACTAGAAGACCACTACCAAAACAATTCTAAGAGTTTGTTTCTAATGGCCAAATTTATTTGTAGATGTCCACAAGAAAGTGACCTCCTGTCATAGATGTCAAATATTTGAAGGCAAAAGGAAACTTATGCCTTACCCTTGAAACCAATTTTAGTTGAAACTCATTTTCAACAATGGGGTTTGGATTTCATTGGAGAAATCCATCCACCATCATCAGGCCAACACAAATGGATTCTCACAGCCACTAATCATTTCACCAAGTGTATTGATGTTGTACCCACCAGGCAAGCCACTGATGTTGTGATCATTAAGTTTTTGGAAACCAACATTCTTTCAAGATTTGGATGTCCCAGGAAAATCATCATTGACAAAGCAGCAGCATTCAAATCAAAGAAGATGATAGAGTTTTGCAACAAATATCATATCACCTTAGGACACTCTACTGCCTATTATCCTCATGGGAATGGATTAGCAGAGTCTTCAAACAAGAGTCTGGTCAACATTATCAAAAAGTTATTGCAGGACAACAAAAATTCATGGCACAACAAGATGGTAAATGCAATGTGGGAAGAAAGACTTTCTACAAAGAGGTCAATTGGCATGTCCCCATACCAGTTGGTCTATGGAATGGATGTTGTCTTTCCCACTTCTTTAGGTGTCCCTGTCATGAAATTAATGCAGGAAGTATAGGTAGAAGAGAGTTACAACTGCAACAATCCAAAGAAGAGTTATACAACCAAACTCAAGTGATTCAGTAAAATATCAAGAATATCTATGATAGAAGGAGTACCAAGGCTGATGACTTCCAGATAGGAGACAAAGTATTAAAATGGGACTCAAGGAATGAAGAAAAGGGAAAGCATGGAAAATTTGAGAATCTATGGAAAGGTCCATTCACAATACATGCCTACAGAGGAAGTAATGCATTTTTTATCAAGGATATGGATGGAGCAGACCTGCCAGGAGGACCTGTCAATGGCATAATGCTAAAGCACTGTGTTTCATAGGAATGCAAGTTTTTCTCACTTAGTTCATTGTAAATACCATTTTACTGTTTTTGTCATGAGTGGGTGACTTTTATCAGTGGTTGAAGCCTGAAGAGAAGGCCCTAAGCCCCTGATCAGTTGTCACCATATTTACATCTACAATAAAACTAATCAGAATGTAGAAAGTAGTGGAGAAGAGAATTCAAGGCAACGGGTAGCTAGTTCTTGGAACCTCACAAGGAGAGAACCATCCCCAAGTGGATCCACTGTTATAACCCTATATTTCATAGTATCACCTCGTGATTGAAATTTCTTCTTCCAGTCATATTTCATTGTAAATTATACTTCATTCTACAAATGGTTTACAAAAAGAAAAAAAGAAAAGGATAAAAATAGAAAAAATGAAAAGAGGGTACAAAATAAAAAGAAATGAAAAAATATAAAAAAAAAAGAGAGAAAAACATAAAACCCCATCAAAAATAAATTTAGTTTGAATCATATTGTATAATCATGATCAAACTTGTTGAATTTATGTCGATAGGTTAGAGAATAAGTTTGGTCAAACTATTTAATCTTGGCCAAATTAGTTAGGTTAGAGTAATAATTAATCCAACAACTCTAAGCTAGATTAATATGTTAGATAACTAGGTTAGTAGATAGGTTAGTGATTTTGGTTTCAAGAAAAATTGAAAGGGGGTGTCAAAATACCCCTTATTTGAATAAATTTGGGTAATTCGAGCTTAGGAAAATAAACTATGGTGTAAAAGGAAAAACAAAGTAAGCTTAGCACTACCTAGCGCATATTTGTATCCTAAGTTTACTAGCGGAAAAGACCCTTTCTTGTGTAGCGACTAATTCCCGCACAGGTTGTCATCGGCGGCATCCATCATCGCGTAGATCAACGGTCCTCGGCACATTTCGGACCCCATTGACCTTTTTTCCTTTAACAGTGGAGGGGGGTCTGAAAAGTGGTTTCCCCCCGCGTCGATCCCACCTAACATGGCACTCTCACAACATTTCGGACTGCCCCCCCCC
>SNQJ01S0020596.1:103721-119216 GCA_010110895.2 Picea sitchensis
ACCCAAACCACCACTCACCTCACTCTGCCACTTAACCCTATTTCGAACTGCCATATGTCCCATCCTACATACCCATTTCCCAATTAAAATTCTCCTCGTGACCATTAAACACCCGTCACCACCCCACGGCATAACAGACACCTCCAACACACTGTAAAACATTGTTTCGTTACCGTGTAATGTCATTTGTTGATATAGACATTTTGGACTCCGCGCCAAAACAAGTTGTTAAGCTAACTGCCACAATCTTTCACCGTTAACAGGTGTATTTCCCTAGGTAATTACAGTTCTTCCATCTATTTACCTTAATGTTTGTCAATCATGGCCCCCAAGGATAAATTTGTTGATACATCTGAGAACCCGATCCTTCCCCCTCATGTCAACCTGGACCATATCCCTCTGGCGGATAAAGACTACAAAATCACAGAGCTGAGGTGCGAATTTGACTTCTTTGAATTGCACTCTTGGCTAAAAGACATCTTTCTGGACCAAAGTGATGAAATTGGACTCTGGGAGTCCAATTTACCCATGTATATGTTCCCCCAAATTCACCATTTTCGTAAATTTTCCCTCAGATCCCAAGCTCGTTATTTTCCCAGCCAAAGGGCCATTGTTTCCTCCGCTGGAGAAACCCTATTCACAATCACCTCTAAATCTATTGACTAGATGCTGCAAGTCCCAAGAAATTATTATGAGATCATTTTTTCCATTGAATCCCTAAATGACCTATACAAGAAGCTCACCTTCCCCCAAAGAGCCCAAATTTTTGAGATTTTTCTACTAGAAGATGCCCAATTGCCCAAGAAAAATCCCCCTTATTCATCCTCCATCTTCATTGTCAACGCCAACCAGATCATTTCCATTATTTATTACCTGTTAGGTTATTATTCAAATGAATGGGTAGATGAGCCTATTCTAGGTTTTCTATCCATGTTTTCCACAGAAGAAAGAATCTCAATTAAATTTAATTTCAGTCAATTTCTGGCTAACAACATTCATGATCAACTTTTCAGGTTTCCAACTAAAGGAATGTTCAGATATTCCTTTGTTCTGGGTTACATGTTCTTGTTTTTTTAGTCAGGTAGGTTTCCATGTGCACTTCATAAATCAAACCAGGAAGGAAACCCACAGTTAGTGACCTCTTGGACCTCATTGGTGAGGAAAAATTCAACAGAGTACAGCTTCAAGGACTTCATAGACCAGTTCTTTCACCGAGTTGTTTTCATGTTGAATAGCAGCATAGATCCAAGGATTAATGAAGAAATTCAGAGAGTATTGCACCTTTCTGATCAAGCTAATACAGGGGATTGGTATTTATACCAAAACCACACAAAGATAAGAGTATATGGATGTGAGTTGCCACTTTACAAATTGCCTAGATACCTCCCTGTGAGGATTTTTGCACTATAATACATAAGGCAGATGGTGAACTCAGATGACATCCACTTTGGTGTAGCAAAGATGAAGCAACAACTCAGAATCAAGACCCAGATTGGCCCTTTCATTTGCAACAGCAGATCAGCAAGAGAAGAAGCAGATAACCTCTTGAAATCAATGAGTTTTACTCAGAGTTCCACTTGGGCTTATGACCCATTTGGTGTCATATAATATCTCAGATTCAAACAAAGGAGCACTCCTTATGCTCACACACAGAATCCAAAGGTGGAGAAATAATGAACAAGACATAGTGGTAGGAGAACACATTGCTAGAAACAAAGGAACAACATGCCCCTGTAATTTCCTCACATACTAACACACCTCAAAAGAAAGCAGAGAAGATATCAATAAAGGAGGTTTTCCATTCTGTCACAGAGGTATCACCTGAGGATTTCCAACTTTACAGAAATAGGGCCAAGACCAGCCATGCACTAGACTTGCTCAAGGAAGGAGAAATGTAGTCCACCATGGTCATGGAGGGACCACACTCTTAGGCCTATTCAGACAGTCAGTTTATAGTGTCTACATCATCACTATCATCTCAAAGACAAACAAGAAGTACTTTGACAGCTGGATCAACTCATGGACAAACAAAGTCAAACATTTTTGACAAGTACAAACAGATAAAGCAAAGAAATGAGCTCCTCAACAACAGCACCTATGCTCAGTTTTGGAAGCAAACCTCCATTTCTCAACACAGGTTGTTGTCAACCTTTGACACAGAAAGAGGAAGAATGCAAATGGAATTCTTACAAGCACAAGTTCCCCATCCTAAAACAGTTGTAGACTATAAAAAGACTGCCTTTGAGTTTGATGTAAAAGATGTCCATCTAGTTGACCAAATGTATATGCAGAGGCAGACAGGAGAGACGATATTCTCTACCTTTACCAACACTTCAATGAGTTCTTCAAAGTTGGAGGTATCCTTGAACAATATTCAGTCCCAATTGAAGCTGGAGAAAATCTTTTCTTTGGCCAAGGACAACAAAATCAAATCATTAGAAGAATTGGTGTTGAAGATTGGGTATGACCCAACAAATGTCAAGGCAACAGAGGAATTATTAAAAAAGAAGAATGTTGATATAGAATCTTTGAGAAAGCAACTGAAGCTTCCAGCTACACAAGATTCACAAGCCAAAGAAGTGGTTGAGACTGAAGGCCACAAAGAAGAAATATTGAAGCTAATCATGGAACAGAATGCACAAATAAGAGAAATGGAAGCAAAAATGGATAAATTGATAAAGAAAAAGGAATAGAAAGTGCAGATGTCCCTCTGACAGGAATCAGAACAGCATAAGCACCCACATCAGTAGAAATTCCATCAGCAATCCTAGTACAAGTTTTAGATGCATCTGACAAACTTGTAAAATCCATGGAAGACATGTCCATCCAAGGGAAAGAGATCAGGAAACTACGGAAAGAGGTAAAGAACCTATAGGAGCTTAATTCAATGTTCCAGGCCAGTCACCAGGCAGATATGCATCAGTCTCAAAGGCTTAGTCAAAAGTTACAGTAATTAGAGAAAGAGACTACCATGGCAAAAACCTTAGCCCAAGCTAAGGAAAATATTTAGGTAGATATCAGCAAGTTAATGTCAAAAATCTGGCCATCCATACAGATCATATTTGAAAATAATGAGTTAGTATAGAAGGCCATATGATCAATTGAGATCATCAAGGAAGAGTTAGGAGAGAGACCCATAGAGGCCAGTGAACTTATCAGATTTCTAAACTCCAAAAACAAGTAGGAGTTAGAAGAACTAGAAATTGAGGACAGAACAGAGACCATCCTTGAGATCAAGAAGGTCCTGACCAAGAAAGGATTGATGTTGCAGATAGAACAAAATTCTCAAGTGATGGACATAGTTGTGCAGAGATTTTTCATTAAGTTAGAGGTACTACACAAGAAAGGGTTGCTTGGATTGCTAGTACTTAATGACAAATTGATCACTCTATCTGATTACAAACAGAAAATGAGTGCAGTGGCAAAGGACAGTTCAAAGTTTGCAGGGATACAGGGAATCATTACTGGTAAATATTTCCTAGAGACATTACAGCTAGACTTGAGTATTCACCGTGAGATTAATCTTATCTTCATCACTAATCCAACCTTTGCCAAGTACACAGAAATGGATGATATATACAGGAAATTACTCAAGATTTATATCCCAGGTAAAAAGAGGTGGGAAGATCTATGCGCTTTACTTGAGTAGAGACAGTTTTTGTGTTCTAGTAAACATGGAGCAGCCAGCCAAAGTCAAAGAAATGAGTCACCAACCACTTCCACCAAATCAGCATAAAGGATTCGAGCAAATCAACAAATCCCTATATTTTGTATTTTAGAGATCTAGTTTGTTAGATATTCCTCCATAATATCCTAGTCATTTATACAGGATCTAATGTAAATAGTTTTATAAATACTTCTCTCTTCGAAGTATTGAGGGTTGATTTTTGCACCCAGGAGCTATTGTGTAATTTTTCAAAGGACTGACCAGAAATAAAAGAGGCTTATTCACAGGATTCTTGTGTCAGATTGTTGGTGATGTTTTTCTCTCTTTGTCAAGTGTTTTCTCATTCTCTGTAATCATTTCATGTATTTCCAATTCTAATCATTAAAATAAATTCAAAAGAACATAATTTATTTCATATACTCTGTCTATGGTTTTTTAATGATCTGTATGTTTTCTTCTGAAACTGAGTGAAAGAATTCTTTATTTCTCCTCTGCTTAGTGGACTTTCCCTTCTTGTACCTCTTATTCATTCCATTTAATTTGAATAGATCCAATAGTTTTAGTACCCTTCCTTGTGGAGAAAACCTTATAAAAATCTGAAATTGATCCTCATCTTTAAGTACAGACCCTGTAGTCCAATGGAAAATTAAGCATTTTTTCAGCCAATTATTTCAAACAAACAAACAAAATGTGAGTTGTCATAACTAGACTAACATTTTAAAACTCAAACAAATCTAATTTTGATATAGATATCCCTCTTTGAAGCTGGCAGGGCTAGATACCAGCTTCCAAAGTGGTTTGGTAATTACCTTTGTCAATTTCTTCTACAACCTCTGGAAATTACAGAGTGATAACAGTCCCTAAATTTCTTCTTACTCTTGACTCTCGATTCAGGGGTCTTCTCTAATTCTCCAACCTTCTCCTTAGGTACTTCAACAACTACTTCTAGAATATTATCTGCAATTTCCCCAACCTACTCATAAGGTATTTCAACAATTAATTATGGGACACTATCTGTAATTTCTCCAATCTGCTCCTGAGGTATTTCAACCATTAGTTCGATAACATTACCTGCAACCTCTCCAACATCACTACCAGACCTTTGTTTCTTCCCATTTTTCTCACTAATTTGTGTTTTTCTTTTAGTGGATAGGTCTGGGAGAATTTTCTTAGTTTTGGACGATCGTTCCACCATAGGTGCAGGTTGTTTTTCTAACACTGTTGTTTTTTATTTTATCCAATTTGCTTATAGATTTTGGTGACCTAGGGCCAACACAATCTACTCCACTACTAGATTTATGTCCTTTCTTTCTATTGTCTCCCTTCTTCCTTCCTGACTCCTTACTATGTTCCCCTGTTATATTTCCTTCTACAGAGTTAGAAACTTCTTGAGAAAAAATTTATGTAAGGAGTTTCTTCCAACTACTGTATCATTTTCTCAACTCATGAACAACCAATAGTTTCATCATCCCATGGTGGTAGAGACTGGTTTCAAGCTTCTTAGAGGAAGACTTAACCCCTCTCACCATCTTATTCATACTCATCCAAATAAAATGGGGAAAGTTAATTTGTGGTCCTCCTTCAAAATGAAACAAGAGCCTTACATGATAAAGGAAAGTTATTGCATACCTCCCTTCACAAGTTAAAAACTTCTGCAAGCAAACAAGCATCACCCAATATTCTTCTTTGATCCAGCTTCTAGAGATACCTTTTGTCCAATCTGGATCTAGGTTCTCGAGCTTCAAAAATTTCTAACAAAGGATCCTATCAATTATGATGCCTTTGAAATACTTCTCTCTGGTAGAAGGTAACTATGTTTCTTCTATTATGGTGGCTTCAGTGATTGTTAGTTTTATTTCCCCCAACTGAACGCTCTCTCCATCATAATTGTGGGAGAAGGCATGAGATACCCCCTCGTGATGTCCTCTAAATTTTTCTAAGAAGGGAACCTAGCCGGCCCTTTCAAATTTATCTTTGCATGCTTGATACTCCTTTGTTTCTCTGTATATATGGAACACAGGCTCGTGCCTATCAACCCCCATGTCAACTTAAAAAATGGGTCTCAAAACAAGTATAGGCAACAGAATTCGGGTGAGGTTTTGGTACAGGAAGAAAATTTATGAGAACGGGGTGATGGAGGCAAAGTAACAAGATAGTAGGAGAGAATAGAGTGGTGGTGTATAGTCTGAAGTGGGTAAATAATGTGCATATGGATGGTGAAGCCATCTAGAAGAGCGTTTATAATGAAAATGAGAAGACGACAGTCAATTCTTTGAAATGATGGCGAGGTAAGGAAAGAGTCAGAAATTATGCCAAAGGATCGTATTCATGGATAAGTTGACGATCATACCCAAAATTAAGGTCACATCCCATTCTTACCGGTTTTCATAATGATTATAGAGTATGTGGGTGATGTGACCAAAATTCACCATTGGGCAGCATTCTACGTCATAGGTTTGAAACAACGTAAGATTATAGAAGGTGGCATAATCATAGTTTTGACATCATACGAACGGAAGTTTTTGACAAGAGATTTCAAATTGGATGATCATTTCATCAAGAGATTTGTGTACATCATAAATGATTTTGAAAATAGGAGAAGTCATGAAGGATTTGGAAAATAATGATATGGAGGTTTAATAACTTAAGATGACAAAGGGATATGAGAATAACCATATGTTTAACACAAATTTAATGTGATTCTTAATAAAAAGGAATAAACATTGAGTCTATACCTCTATTACCTTAAATTTATTTTATAAAATAAGGACAATATCAAATATAGAACAATGTCACCAGCATTCCATCATCAGTACCAGATCAACAAAGAGAATTGATTTAGTATCACACTAACACAGAGAGTCTTTTCCAGTACCGGATGAACTCAGAGACTGGTTTTTTTTTTTTTTTTTTTTTTTTTTTTAATCAGTACCGGATGAAGCTTTGACACGGTACCTGGAATCTTGTAGGATTATCTTCGTGTCTAAACATGTTATGAGGGTCAAGTTGAAGTAGATGTTGGATTTCACTAATGTTGTATCATAATTTTTTCTACTGAAGGATCATGTTGGAAAAGTTACAAACAACACACTGGTACAAGAATGTTGAAAGTGCAGCGGAAGTGTCATAAAATGAGGCAAAAGATCCAATGATTGGGCTCCAATATCTGTAACAAGAAGGTAATTGTAGCTGGACATGCTCCTGTAGAGATGCAGAAACCTCCTCTTTTTGGAACTAGACTAACCACTGCTTTTGTTTCCATTTCCATTTTATTGGAAATGAAAACCTAACTACCATTGTCCTATGGATTTTTCTCGAGCCCGTGCCATTTAATGCTCGTCGGTGTTTTCAATTTTTAGGATTCTGAAAAACTTAAAGAAAATTCCATATACTATCCTGTGGATTTTTCTCGAGCGCAAATCGGTTAATGCTCACCGATGTTTTCAATTTTTAGTAGTCTGAAAAAACTTAAAGAAAACTCCATTAGGCTCCTTTTCCAGAAGTAATCTACTAGGGTTGTATAAGGGAAGAAACTTACACCTGGCATATGTCCTTATTGCTTATCTACATGAGAACACAATTAGCTTTTTCTTTTGTTAGTAACACCAAAAATCACTATCTCACAACACACCTATATGCATATATGAACAAAGTTAAATTAAATCACAGAACAAAAACTTATAGTGGTGGTTCAGCAGGAGGAGAACTCCTCTTGCTTACCAATTGCATTTCAGAATTTTGAAGAACTTGTCTGATAAAATCCTCTTTAGATAGAGGCTTATGATAAAATTTCAATCGATGCTCATTTACAACAAAGGAGTTATAATCTTCATCAATGGTTTTTATTTTCACTGAACCATTGTCGTAAACTGTGTTTACTTCATAGGGTCCCAACCATTGAGTGGACAATTTACCTTTGAAATTCTTGAACATATTGTCATATAGAAGGGCCCAATCACCTGGATGAAAATATGTCTTCTTTATTTACTTGTCATGCCATTTAGTCATTTGTTCTTGAATGAGTGTAGTCCTCTGAAGAGCGTCCTGTCTGATTTCATCAAGTTCATTCAGCTACAATATCCTTTGTTTTTGGGCTTCATCCAAATCCATTCCCAATTGCATAGCAGTCTAAAATTTTTTACTTGAAATTCTATGGGAAGCAACACTTGCTTCCCATATACCAATTCATAAGGTGTATGGCATGTTGTGTTTCTCCAAGTTGTTTTGTAGGCCCATAAGGCCTCAAGCAACCGATCAACCCAGTCTTTATGGTGTAACTAAATTTTCTTGGTAAGTATAGCCTCTATCACCATATTAGTTGATTCTACTTGTCTATTTGCTTGGGGGTGATAAGGTGAGGATTTTATATGTTTAATCTAGTATTGTTCAGTAATGTCTTTGACCATATTGGAGGTAAATTGGGTTCCTTGGTCTGTCACTATTTCTCGAGGCACACCAAAATGAGTAAAGATGTCTTCAAATAGAAAATCAACAACATATTGTTCAGTTGCATAGTACAAAGTTTTAGCCTCTACCCATTTAGTCACATAATTTGTATAGACCAATATATACCTGATAGGTCCTACAAATTCCAAATCCCATTTCTCAAAAGGTTCAATTACTACCTGATCTTGGAGAGGCATCTCATCACTTGCAGTTGGTTTCCCCATCCTCTAACAATCATCACAACTAGCCACATACTTCTTTGTATCCCTGAAAATAGTTGGCCAATAGTAGCCTGATTGCAGTATTTTGTATGTTGTCCTTTTATCAACAAAATGGCCTCCACATGGGCCATCATGGCAGGCTTTGAAGATGCCATACATCTCATCCTCCCGTACACATCTTATAATCACCAAATCAGGCCATGTATGGTATAGACAGTCATCATGCCACATATAATTTGTACTTAGCTTAATAATCCTCTGTTTTTCTCAAGGGGACAGATTATGAGGTAATTTTCCTGTTACAAGATTGTTAGCCAAATTTGCATACCAAGGAATGTAAGTAGAAATAGAAAATATACTTTCATCTGTAAAATTGTCATCCAATGGTGCATTATCACCTGTATGAATAAGTCTAGATAGGAAATCAGCAACAAGGTTATCTTTGACAGGTTTGTCGCTGATAGTAATATTGAATTCTTACAATAGTAGCAGCCATCTAATAACTATAGCATTTGTCACAGGTTTATTCATTAAAATCCTAATGGTTGAGTGGTATGTGTGTACACAAATCTCATACCCTGTTATGTAGTGTTTAAATTTATTAAAGGCATGAACTACTGATAAGAATTCTTTTTCAGTGACACTATGATTTACTTCAGTAGGGGAGATATTTTTGTTGACAAAGTAGATAGCATAAGGAATTTGGTTTTCTCTTTGTCCTAGAACATCTCCCAAAGAAGTATCTCAGGCGTCAGTGTAGATATGAAAGGGAAGAGACTAGTTTGGTCATGTTAACACAGGGGCACTAGAAAGTTTTTTCTTTAAAATTTCAAAAGAAATATGGCATTGTTTAGCCCAATGGAATTTAGCCTCTTTTTCTAACAATTTGAACAGTGGGGAAGCCAAGTTTGTGAATTTCGAATGAATCTCCTATAATATCCAGCATTCCCTAAGAATATTTTAACTTCTTTATGTGAGCTAGGGATTCTAATTTGAGAAATAATGTCAATATTAGCAGGATCTACCCTTATTCCAGTACCGGAAATATGATGGCCCAAGACAATCCCTTCAATGAGAATGATTCTAGATTTTTCATGGTTGAGAGAAAGATTAGTCTCTCTACACCTGATCAATACTTTCTCCAAATTATCCAATGCTTGTTGGAAATCATCCCCATATACTGTGAAGTCGTCCATATAGAATTCTACACAGTCATGGGTTAAATTAGAAAAAATAGCTAGGACATCCCTCTGAAAGGTGGCAGGGGCATTGCACAAACCAAAGAGAAGAACCCTATAATCATAAGTACCCCATGGGAAAGTAAATGTGGTTTTCTATTGATCTTCAGGGGCAATTTGGATCTGGTTATACCCACTAAACCCATCTAAGAAAGAAAAGTATATCTTCCCAGACAAGGTGTCTAAGACCTGGTCTATGAAAGGAAAGGGAAAATAATCTCTATAGGTAGCATTTTTCAGCTCTCTAAAGTCCACACACATCCTCCATTTTCCATTCTTCTTATGGACAATAACTAATCGAGATACCCACTTGCTATCTAAAATAGGGTAAATAAAATTGACATGTAGGAGTTTTTGGATCTCTTGTTTCACTATATCTTTTAAGGTTGGATTCATTCTTCTTTGGATCTACCTAACAGGTATGATTTGATCATTGGTGTAAATATGGTGTATACAAGTATCAGGGTGAATTCCTTTCATGTCAGAGTAATCCCATGCAAAAGAATTGGATTGTCCTTGAATCATTTGGACCAATTTTTGTTGTTGATCTGATTTTAGGATAGAATTGATATACAGAGATTTTCCAAGACTGATTTCAACAATCCGAACGGCTGACTCTTCTTCTCCACTTATAGTTGATATAGAGAATAATGTAAAAGTGGAGGGATGCCAAATATCCTAAAATTCAGGGTTGAAAGTATGTGTAAATTCTAGAAAATATTGAGGATACTCAATACATTCTGTATTGGCTAAAAATAGGATTAAAATGTGTTCTTCTGTTTGTTCTTGAACTCCCTTTGCTTTCTCAAGTGTTAACAAGAGTTGAGCACAGTTCTCCTCCCCATAGGGATTCTCCAACCATAAATAAAATTTAGTGGTTGGTTGGGCAAGAGGAAAGAGAATAAGTCGTTGACTATGGGTCCCATTACAAATTGTCATCTCCCCATACCGACAACTAATAAATGCATCAACAGTGGCCAACCAAGGTCGACCAAGCACAACTATTTGTCCGGGTTTGGAGGATTTTGAATGAATTACCAAGAATTTCACAAGATACTCCCATAAGGCTAAGGTGATTGTTACATCATCTAGACTTCTTGTTGGGATAATGATTGATTTGTCTGCCAATTCCAACAAGGTATGTGTTAGCCTTAAACGATTTAGTTGCAGCGTTCTCATGGTGTCAACAATCATAACATTTATTTATGCTTCTAGATCAATAAGTTTATTTGAAAAATAAATACCATTGATTTATATAGTCACCATTGGATTTCCTGGATCATTATATTTAGATGGAATTTCTGATATAAATTTTGACAATTGTCCAACCACCTGTATAACGGGAGGTTCCTTCTTCTTCCTTCCAGGCTTTTTAATGCAAAGATCCCTTATAATTTTGGCATAGATAGGAATATCTTTTATGGCTTGAAGTAGGGGAATATTTACACATATATTCCTTAGTTCATATTCTAAATCATATCCTAAAGGTACCTCGGGTTTCTTTACAAGTAACCTTGTTGGATAAGGTGGAGGATTAGTTTCTTGAGGTATTTTGATGGTTGAAGAGTGTTAGGAGGAATTTACTCTTGTACAGGGATGTCTTCTTCTTTATTTGGTTGGTTATCTATTTTTTCTTCTTATTGAATAACCACTGTAGAATTTGTTTTGATACCTTCCCAGATCTTAATTGAATTTCATTCAATGAAGTAGGATTTATCACATAAGTTGGGAAATTTTTTACTTCAAGATTATGTACAGATTGTGTAGGCCTATTGTTTGGATTAGGGATGGGTTGTGTAGGAATAGGGTTAGGCCGAGGGGGTTTGGATTAGGTGAAACTTTCATTTGTTGTTGTTGATTTGGGTTCAAAGGAAATGTGAGTTGTTGTTGCAGCTGGGAAGGTGGAGGTAGAGCAGGTGGATTAAACCTAGGTAACAACTGAGAGATATTGGAAGGATATTGTGGGTAAGTAGGAAGAGTTGGTGGTTGAAAAGGAACATTCCCATATGCAAGCCCCCTCCATCCTTGTTTCCAAGGTTGGACTTGTGGTTTATTATGTGTCCATTGAGAATAAGGAATTGAAGGAATCCATTGTTGTTGTGAGTATTGTGTGGTAGGATCAAAAAACATATTAGGATTGTGTTGTCTCCATGCTCTCTTAGGGGGATATGATGTTTCTTGAGGTTCTCCTCCTTCCTTGAAAATGGATTTTAGTCCAGGAAAGGAAGGGCACTCGTTGGTAGGGTGATATTTTTTACAGAGCCCAAAAATTTCAATAACATTAATAGGACATTCTTTTTCAGGATGCCTCTTCCTACAACGAGGAAATAAAATTGCTAAAGTAGTGTTTTCTTCTTGTTGTTTATTTTTTATCTTCATGGTGTATAACTGGGTAATGATTGTGTTTAGGATGTTTGTTTTGAATTTTTCTAGCAGATTCCTTAATTATATCCTTGTGACACCTCCTGGAGCAGGTTTGGTAGTTATGCTTATAGGATCGCTTACACTTTTCCCTGTTTTGGCTTGGCTGCGAGAGTACCTTTTACAATACTCTATAATGTCTACAAATGGCTTATGATATACATCCCCATAACTCATGAGGTTTAGTACCTCAATACAGTCATCCCTTATACCCTTCAGGAAGATGGTCCTAATTGTGGTTGTGTCTAAGGTGAATTGTTTTTTCTTTTGATAATTATATAGGAACCTTTCTAGGTAATCTTCCAAACTCTCCTCCTCAGACTACTGCATTTTAAATATATCATTCCTAGCATCTCTAGGTCTACTATAATCCTCATATTTTTGGAGGAAGGTTTCTTTCATACCATCCCAAGATAAGATAGTGTGCTCTCCTAGACTCATAAACCACCTTAATGTTGATTCTTTAAGTGTAGCTGGAAAGAGTTTTAATTATTGTGCATTATCAGTATAATTATAACTCCTACATAGTTGATTCTATTGATTATAACTCCTATTGTTGATTCTATTGACATACCATGGAAGTGAGGTAGTGATGATAGTGGGATATTATTCATAGAAACATCCATAGTAATGTATAATATTGAGAATCCAAATGTCTTTGTTTCATTATTTGTATTCCCCTCCTCATATTCCATATCTCCAAATAGGACGTTATAGGTTGCAGGTGATGTTTCCCCACTAAGTGATGGTTCAACCACTGAGTCGGTTGGGATATCCAATTGTTCCAATACTTTGTGTGTTTCTCCAATGGCATATTCAGCCTCTTCTACCACTACCTATGTCTCTTTTCCAACTCTTCCTTTTGATTGGGTCGGCAGTTCTTCCCTTACTGTTTGTTGTGATATGTTCTCAATATGCATAGTAGCTTCAGATTTAGGACCTTTGGTTGTAGTTCAAATTACTTCCTTTGAACTCTCCCCACTGAGAATTTCTCCTACACAAAAATTAGTTGAATTAGTATGGGGGGGTTTCTTGATTTTTCTATAACTTTGGGGGGTTTTCATGAATTTTCTGCAATTTTGAATGCAATAAATATACATTTTCTATCTCTACGTCTACGCATAAAAATAAGATCTAAATACTACCTCAACACAAAATTTAACTATTGAAGGTAAGAGGACAACATGACTTTGGAGAAACCCCACTAAAGTGGATGTGTGGGCTCTTCCCTCATGTATTACCATCTTCTCTCCACCCTTAGGTCGTCCTTAAAACCACTCCAAAACCATAAAAGAAATTTAATGCAAAACACTACCTATTATTGTTTACAACTCCCTGGCAACAACGCCAAAATGTTGGTGAAATTATATGTTCAGTATATTGAAATCATTTAATATGTCAATCTAGTTTTGCAATCAATAGAGTTGATGCACTATATGTGTTGATAACAAATAAATTCCTATGTCTGATGAGTATAGCCTATATAAGAAAAACACTCTAAAACCAAATACTTTGTTTTCACACTTTTCAAATAACACTCTCCACACAGTTCAAAAATCAAAAGGCAAAAACCTTATAAACAAGCATATGATCTAAAGCTCTTCCTCATGTGATGAATTTGCTCATTGTTGGCTCATGAAAGGGAATGATGAACTTTGACTCTATCTCCTGGAGAAACTAAAATAACAACAATTAACACTCTGAATATTCTTAAAAGAAAACTCAATCAAGCCTAAAAGAAATACCAGGTAAAGTAAGACACTCCATTATAGGTGCATGTAGGGTGAGAGATGGTGTTTATTGTGCTTGTGTTTTCAATATTTATCCTAATCACTTCTAGAAGAAACTCTAAGTGTGGTGGGATAATCCATTATAGGCTCTTGTAGGGTGAAAGATGGAGATCCAAACTGTCCCTCGATTTGCAAAATAGAAATGAACACTCAAGCATATAGTCTAACAAGAAATTTCCTTCATAAACACACACAAAAATAACAAGTAACTACTCAGAAATAGTTTCACTCATAAATCTTACATTACACACAAATCTCTCACTCACTTAAAATTACCACACATCTATATGTCCTACTATCAAATGTATCACTGAAACATAACAGGAATAAAGTTAGATGCTATGATTAAACACAAAATTATTCTATCTACACAGAAAACCAGAATTATATTTACAACTAAATACAAAGAAGCTTACCTTGATTGGGTCAGTGGGCCCTTGTCGTACCAACAAGGCAGCTCTTAAAAGAAACTTACAGAAGAGAATATTTGAACACACACATAGAATCCATGAACTACAATTTATATCATTACTTCATAAAACAGAGGTACAATCAATAGTCTTCAAGAATCAATCTTATAGCATAACAGTGGTTAATTCTATTATATATATATTTCTATCATCTACAAGGCTCTCTCTTTAAAGAGAAACATCTGTTACAATCAAATTCTAGAGATAACATCAAATATTACAATTGGTTGATGTATCGATTTTCAAGGGAACGATTTCATCCTCGTGACACAAAGTGCATGGGTGATGAAATGTACTGTGGTCTTCAATGAAAAAATAATGTTTGAGCCAACAAATTACTTGGACCCATCGCGAACAACCTCATTAAAACACCCAAGCCTGCAAATACGAAATGGGTATCAGACGCGCAGAGCTGGAGAAAAATAGTGGTACCAGACGCGCATAGCTAGAGAAAAAGACTGATACTGGATGCACACCGTCGCATAAATTGGTACCAGACACACATAGTCATATAAATTGGTATTGTACTAACAAAGGAACAAGTATCAGATGAGTGCAAAAATAGGTACCGGATGAATGCAAAAATAGGTATCGGACAAACTGAGTACCGGATGAACGCCGAAAATGGTACCGGTTGTGTTAGCACTCTGTAAATTTTCCTAGAGGTTGACAAAGAAGGAATCTACAAAGGTAAATTTATCCAACTGCTTTTAAAGCTGGGATCTAGCCCTTCCATCTTCAGAGAGGGATCTCTCTATATGATTTAGTTTTGTTTTTAATTTAGATATTAGGCTAGGTAAAAGAACAAGTTTGTTTTGTTGTAAAAGGGTTTATAAATTGGTTGAGATTGTCTACACATCCATTGGGCTATGGGGTCTGTGTTTAAAAAACTATGAGATAAAACCAGAAACGCCAAAGAAGACTTTCACAGGGCGAGATAATGTACTCAGCTGGATCTTTTAGTAATTTAAATGATGGACAGAAGAAAAGATAAGAGAAATAACTTCAACTAACAAGCAGTTAAGAATTTCTTAATCAAAGATATTAGAATATAAACATTTAAATCTTTAGAATCAGAAACAGGGTATCAAATATAAATCCTGCAACATTACGTTACTCTTCAAGATTAGCTCCAGAAAACAAAATGATTACAGAGAAAGAAAAACATTCAACTCAGAAAATTAACATCACCAGTGAACACAAGCAAGAATCCTGTAAAAGTGCCTACTCTTTATTAATGGC
>SNQJ01S0020596.1:120648-136804 GCA_010110895.2 Picea sitchensis
AACATAGGCCGGGAGCGGAGAAATATGTACTTGGGGAAAAACTTAGGATATAAAGCATTTTTTTTTTGGGGGGGGTTTCCCAATTTTTCACATCTACACCACCAAGGGGACTTCATCTAAACTATTCTAAGGTGGAGCATTTTCATCAATCTGGTTTCATGGGTGGTGAAACAAATCGAGCAACTAACCTACATGCTAACCTATCTTCCTAGGACTATTAACCCAGATTAAACTGTTGGGTTAAGAAATTACTCTACCTAAGGGCTATTTGACCAGGATTAGACAGTCTGGTCAGATTTATTCACTAATTTAACCTAGGGGCTATCTAACCAGGATTAGACAGTCTGGTCAGATTTATTCACTAACCTAGCAGCATTAAATTTAAAAGAACTTGGCCATGCTTGAAAGGTGTGGCCAAGTTATTATTGTTGCATGGAGCTTTTCTTTCAATTCTTTTATGCCCTCTTTTCTTTTTCTCTTCTTTTTCTTTTTCTATTCCTTTTCTTTTTATTTTTCTTTTTCTTTTTCTTTTCTTTTTCTTTTTCTTCAAATTATTTGCAGAATGAAAAATTAATTGCCAATAAAAACACTAAATACAGATAATATCCATAATATCCAAGTCATTAGTTGATTCCCATAATTTATGGGGTGATAACAGGATGAATAGGAGTTGTTGTCATAAGGTCTTCTTAGATCATTTAAAGTAATTAAAGATCATTAAACATCAATTATTTAATCTCAATCATTAATAAATCTCATAAATCATGATTAAACATAAGTTACCTTGTATGTACACAATAATGGCTAAAGGACATGTATGTTGAGGAAAATAGGCAAATAGTGCATATGTATGAGGCCAAATTGGTCAGGATATGGGATAAGATAAGGAAATTGCTGTTGAAAAAAAGGAGACTCGACAATGCTTTTGTGGTTCATGGTGCTTATTGTACAGTAAGAAGGCACTCGTGCATTTTTTTGTAAAGCGCATGGTTTGGTGTTATCTTATTTTTATTTTTTTTCAAGTTTAGTAGTGCACACTATACAGTAAAGATACATCGATACATAACACTATATTAGGTACATCAATGTGTATTACTATACTAAAGGCACCATTTAACCCAAAAATAATGTTAGCCTAAAATTCTTTACTTTGTTTGTAAAAAATATTTCATAATTTGTATATTCCATCATGTGATGCTTTTATTGATAAAATATAGTTGATAAAAGATTAGGGTAAAAACTTATAGCAACGAGCGTAAGGGAAGCACATCCCAAGAAGAGAACATGACAAGTTCTTTTAATATTTAATGTAAAAGTAATGTATTTGAATTATCTGCAATAAGGTATTTTTCAGGGGCGAAATTTCACCAATTGTCTATTTTTGGGCCATTTTTTGAAGAATATATATATGTGTGTGTGTGTGTGTGTGTGTTCGTCAATTTCTTAAAAAATCACCTATTTTTTACACAGATATCATATTCACAATATTTGCCAAAATTTTACAAGTTTTAAGAGTAAATTATATGTTTTTTATTGAATATTCGCCTACATATCTATATGTATGATTTTTCAAACTAAAGTAGTTTCCCAAAATACTATACACATGTATAATATTTGAATCCTTTAAAAATATCTTGATCTATAGGTTTAAATGACAAGTATTGGATAATATGTGTCATATAGAGTAAAAGCTTGAAGTAACTTTATAAAATTGTTCAGAATCTAAGTGGAAAAGAGCATAAAAGCTTTATGGTGATGTTGCAAAGAGAGGAATTAAGTGGATCAAAAGGTGATCAATATGAATTTTTTCTTTGACTTTTTATTAATATTGTACTTCTTAACAATAATTGTTAACATGTTTCAAACATTCAATTTCAGGTTTATTGAATGTTGTTTAGGGACCGACAATGAGGGAATAGAAGGTCATCCTAAGAATATAAAATTTATGAAGGATGTAAATGATGATGAAACGGTCCTCAATTCATCCAGAGTGGTGTTGGAAGTTAATGAGGAGGGGGGGTGATTCTATAAAACTATGATATATAAAGTGGAAAGAATGTATAAACGTTCTTTTCACTTATGGTACAAAAATCAATCCAATGATTCAAGAATCAAGTTATATATAAACTATAACAAGTGTTTTTGGAGCAATGGTCAATGAGAGTTGTGAGATTTGCAATAGAAAAAACATACAAAAACAAAAAATAATCATTTAAAAAGTATTGTTACTAAAGAATCATTTAAAAAATATTATTGCCAAATATGTTTTTCTATAATATGCATATACTAGTCCAAAAAAATACCAAATTAATATTTTTGCTATATTTATTTTCATATAAATATATTAATCAAATTTTGTATTGTTTTTTTCATTTTTTAGGAAGATTGATAAATATCCAAAGGAAAGATGAGGTGATATCCAAAACATTTTGGTAGGGATGTCAAAAAAAGTGTACAAGGGGATGGTCAAATATATGAGCATAATTGCATCGTATTGTTGGATTACTAAGAGGAGGGGGTGAATCAATAATAGATATTTTTAATCCTTTTTAACCATAGTATATAAGTGTTGTTTATCTTTATTCACCAATATCCTTCAACAAGTGCAGAATAAATAAACCATGAACAATGAGCAATCATACACATACACAGTACACCAGTATTTTTACGTGGAAACCCAAAGCGGGAGAAAACGACAAAATAATTTTTCTTATATGTCTTTAAGAATTACATTCATTGAAAGCACCAACTTCCTTTGTTTTCCAGTTGCAACTGGAAGGAGGCTCCAACCCCCTATATTTTCAGGCTACAACCTGAGGGAAGCTCCAACTCCCCAATTCTCTAGCTCCAACTAGAAGAAGGCTACAACCCTCTATGTTCTCTGGCTACAACCACCTATCATTGCCCCATCCAACCGCCCTGAAATATAAGTTTCAAATAATTGATGAAACCATTGCCAAACTGTCACTATGAAATATACCATTGTAAACCTATACCAATCTGCGCCAACAACCTGTAACCAACATGTACCAATAACATGTAGGTAACCTGTACCAATAAACTGTAAACAACATGTACCAACAACCTGTACCAGTAATTTGTACCAACATATACCAACAACTTGTACCAATAATCTCATCGATAGATCAGATCTAATAACATAGATCTCATACTAAATATAACAAGAATGTCACTCAAACCATGTGCATCTATGTCTCTCTAGTCATGTGCCATACATATGCATACAATCGTATCATGTGTAATAAACCCTCACATGGACTAGAGAGAAAAACCTCACTAACATGCAGCCTCAAACTAAAACAACAACTTCAACAACACATCACAACCAAAATTCCTCAACCATGTACCAAGAAATACAAGATATGTCTCAACACTCAACCCAACAAGATATACCAATAATATATACCAGACATATCAGCATTGTATTTCTATAGATTTGGCTTATACAATAAGTGTCATACAACCAACAACCTCTCTAGGGAAAATCCTCAAACCCCCATAACCATATCTCATGTATACAACAATATCCAACTACACATAAGAATATGACATAACTTTTGAACCTGTAGATAGATATGATATACCTAATCATCCTCATATACTCAAGTTTTAATGGTATTTACAGATGTACGCACCCTTCCCTTCTACATCCCACATATGTACACGCTTTCCTCCACTGCATATTGCACATGTACGCAACTTCCTACGCTGTATCCCGCCTATGTACGTGACTTCCTCCACTGCAACCCGCATACACCTCAAAAACTAGGTTGTTTTCTCAGATTATGCAACTCTTAAACTTTCATTGTTAACCCTACTTGGCTACCTTAGACTTGCTTAACTTCATATGTATCAATGAGTACCTACTTTAACATATATGAAGACCCAAAAAGAAGGATAATTCTCCAAGTAATGACATTCCGAACTCTTTTTTCATATCCTTTACAAATTTATGGACCATCTTTCCATCATCACTTCCAAAAATAATATCATCAACATAAACTTCAATTAACAAAATACTATATTGATTTACCTTGATGTCGAGGTTGTTGTTTGCATTTCCTTTCCTGAACCCTTGTTGTTGTAAGTATCTATAAAATCTAGAATACCATGCTTTGGGAGCCTATTTGAGACCATACAAGGCCTTCTTCAACCTGCAAACATAATTTTCATTCTCTGATAATTGAAAACTTTTTGGTTGCTCAATGTAGATTTCTTCTTCTAGATCCCCATTTAGGAAGGTTGATTTCACGTCCATCTGATGCACTTTAATATTCTTGGAGCATGCATAAGCAAGGATTAATCTAATTTATTCCATTCTAGAAACTAGGGCAAACGTCTCTTCAAATTATTTACCTTCAACCTGAGCGTATCTCTTACATACCAATCTAGCTTTGTTCTTGGAAACTTGTCCATATTCATTCAATTTGTTTTTGAAGACCCACTTTGTACCGATGACATTCTTGTTCCTTGGCATTGGAACCAGTTCCCAAGTGTCATTCTTCTCTATCTGATCTAACTCTACATTTGTTTCTTTGATCGAGAATTCATCCATGTTGGCTTCTTCAAAACCTCTTGGCTCAATTGTACATAGTAATGCTAGGTGTAGTTGTTCTGGTGAGCGAATTATTCTTCTAGTTTCAACTCATGCATCTTTATTCTCGATAATCTGATCAGATGGATGATTATTTTATATCCGTCTGTTAGGTGTCTTTGGAAGTGCTTGAAGATCTTATTGTTCTTGTTCTTTTGTTTCTAACTACTCTTCTTCATCTTCCTCTTTTGCTACTTCTTCTCCCTTTGCTTCTTCTTCGTGAACCTTTTCTTCTTCCTTTATTCTACATCCACTTATCTCATCAAAGTACATTGATTCTTTCAACAAATTTATGGAGCCTTATATTGAAGCATTTGTATGCTTTCCTTGTGCTTGAGTACCCAAAAAGTATGCCTTTGTCCACACGAGAATCGAACTTTCCCATTCTACCATCTTCTTTGCTAATGTAGCATTTGCTTCCAAACACTCTGAAGTGCTTCACATTCATTGGTCTTCCTTTCCATAACTCATACGAAGTTTTATTACTATTTTTCCTGATCATTCCTCCGTTTTGAATCTGAATTGTTGTATGCGCTGCCTATACCCAAAAGACGTTTGTCAACTTCGAATCCATTAACATAGTTCAAGCCATTTCATGTGCTGACCTTTTCTTTCTTTTGATGACTCCATTTTGTTGTGGTGTCCTGGAAATGGAGAATTTCCTCTTTATCCCATGCTTACTACAAAATTCCATGAATTATTTTGAAGTAAACTCTCCTCCATTGTCCGATCTTAAACATTTGATTTTCAAATCTGTTTCATTTTCAACCATCTCCTTGTAAATTTTGAAGTTCTCAAATGCCTCTAACTTCTTCCTGAGAAAAAAAACTTCAATCATTCTTGTATAATCATCAACTAATAGAATAAAATATTTTTCACCTTTCAAACCCTTTGTTATAGTTGTTACAACTAGATTAGTGTGCACAATTTCCAGTGGTCTTGTTGTGGATTATTCCTTTGATTTGAACTTGGTATTTGTTTGCTTTCCTTGTTGACAATGTTTGCATAATGTGCTTGTTGGCTTCACTATCTAGGGAATTTCTCTTACTTCTTAATTTTTTTCGACATTAACAAGATTATCAAAGTTTATGTGACCCATTCGTTCGTGCCATAACTAAAATTCATCTTCCTTTTCTAAACAACACTTTTATTTTCCAATTTCACTTAGTATGTATATGCTGCTTGAAGTTCTCATAGTTGTTGCCACCACTCTGCCTGAATCTGATTTTCTTATCTCGCATTTCTATGAATCAAATGCAAGTTTATGACCTTGGTCACACATTTGACTTACACTCAGAAGATTGTATTTCATATCGTTCATTACTAGAACATTTTCTTCCTTAGCATCCTTACTTCCAATTTTGACAGTGTCTCTTCCAATGATTATGGTTGAGTTGTCATTTCCAAAAGAGACTGACCCATATTTTTCCTTTTCCAAAGTTATAAACATATCCTTACCACCTGTCATGTGCTTTCAACAACCATTTTCAACATACCAACCATGTTTCTTGTGTTAATATTCTAGATAAAGTGTGCATTCTTCATTTTTGTATTGATTCTGCTTTCATACCCATATTCTTTGTGTTTCTTGTCTATGATTGTTATTGTTCTATTGTGATTCTCTTGGAGGGATTGTCATTCTACAATATTTGGACATGTGTCCAAAGTTGTTTCACTTGTAGCATTCCATCTAATTACTCAAGGATTCAAACATGTTGTAGCTTATGTTATATGTCACTGGGCCTTCTTGAATAATTATTTTGTGCATAACTTTCACGATTGTCTTTGTTCCTGTTATTTGCTCTGCAATGCATAGCCTTATGTCCAAAATTATTACATGAATAACATAAACCAAGAAAATATGGTTTGATACCTGGGATTTGTAGATATTCTAAAATAGTTACTCTTCTGAACCCTTCTTCTTATTGAGGCCTTCTTGTTTCTCACTGTCGTTGATTCTGAAATTTGAATCTTTTGGGTGGAGGAGTGTCTCTGTGATCTTCCTTGTGAAACTTCTTATCTCCTTTGACTGTCTCTGTGTAGCTTCTTGGTTGTGTTTCTTGATATTTTGTTTTGGAGCTTGATCCCTTTTCTATCTGGTTGTATCATATTCTAGACTTGTCATGAATTGGCCTTTTACTGCTAATAATCTTGTTCAAAACTTTGGAGTTGTTCTGCATGTTTTTCTTTTAAAGATATTTTCTCAATGTGACAATATTTTCTTCCAAATTTCCAATGATCCCATCTCTTTATTCTACCTATTCTCTTAGTGTTTCTTTAATTCTCTTGTCTTCCTCTACTTAGATTTTTAATTTAGTAATCATCTTCTCTAGCTCTTCAGAGTCTGAATTATGAACTTCTCTTTCCTTTAGTTCTGCATGAAGTAACTTGTTTTTATTCTTCTCTTATTTTATAACTTCTATGGCACTTAATAATTCTTCTATGTAGTCAACTTCTACCTCTTCATATTCTTCTTTGAAGCCGTATTCATCGAAATTGTCTACTTCCATGAATAGAACCCTTTCTATATCACTTTCACTGGCTTCATCTCCATCTAATGAGGTGTTGTCTTCTTTGGTGCAAAATCTTTTCTTGAAAAAATTATTTTTGGTTATTTTTCTTTTGTCTGTTTGTTTGCTATTTGAATCATCTTCTTCATTCCTTTTCTTTTTCTTATGGGTACATTTGTTAGAAAAATGACCAATTCCATCACAATTAAAACAAATCAATGGAAGCTTACCTCTATATTTGTCAGTTCCCTTTTTTCATTCTTCTGACAAAGTTGGCTACTTCTTCATCATCTTCTAAGATGTCATTGTTGCTTCTATCTGACTGTGACCTTTTCTTTCCCTTTTTCTTTGACTTCTTTGATTCTTTGAATGTTGCTTCTTTTGTAATTGGATTATCTTGCTCTATTATCATCTCATAAGTTGTGAGTGTCCCATGCAACTCATACATGGTCAGTGTAGCTAGATCCTCTCTCTCTTTTAGTGTTGAGATCTTTGAATCAAATCTCATTGGTAGAGATATCAATACCTTTTTTACAACGACATGTTCATTTACCTTGTCTCCCAATCCTTTGATATTGTTTACTACTTCATCAACTCGTAGAAAGTAGGCAGCTATGTTCTCATCTTCATTCATCTTCATTTGTTCGAATTTTGCTCTGAAAATTTGAAGTTTATCTTCTTTGACTTTCTCATCTCCTTCGTATACATTCTTCAACTTGACCCAGATGTCCTTTGTGAAATCACAATGCATAAATTTGGTGTAAATTGATTTAGACTAACCATTCAGAAGTGCACTTGTAGCTCTTGAATTATTTTCTTCGAGTTTCTTTCCATATTTATATGTTGGAGGAACGGTTGGTGCTTTGTATCCATCTACCATTGATTGCAAAACATCAAATCCTAGTGCATGTATGTATGTTTTCATTATTTTGCTCTAGAAGGCATAATATTCTCCATCAAACTCTAGTATCCCAATCTTAGATTAATCCATGATCTCCTTCCAGTGGTTAAATTGTCTCTTGAAGGACCTGCTCTGATACCAATTGTTGGATTACTGAGAGGGGTGGGTGAATCAGTAATAGATATTTTTAATCCTTTTTAACCATAGTATATAAGTGTTGTTTATATTTATCATCAATTTACCAATATCATTAAACAAGTGCAGAATAAATAAACCATGAACAACAAGCAATCATACACATACACAGTACACCATTATTTTTACGTGGAAAATCAATGCAGGAGAAAACCAAAAAATGTTTTTTATTATAAGTCTTTAAGAATTACATTCATTGGAAGCACCAACTTCCTTTTTTTTCCAGCTGCAACTGGAAGGAGGCTCCAACCCCCTATATTTTCATACTACAACCTAAGGGAAGCTCCAACTCTCCAATTCTCTGGCTCCAACCAGAAGGAGGCTTCAACCCCCTATTTTCTTCAGCTACAATCGGAAGGAGGCTACAACCACCGACCCTTTCCCCATCCAACCGCCCTAAAATATAAGTGTCAAATAACTGGTGAAACCATTGCCACATTGTCACTGTGAAATATACCATTTTAAACATGTACCAATCTATKCCAACAACATGTAACCAACCTGTACCAATAACCTATAGCTAACATGTACCAATATGTGCCAACAACCTATAACCAACCTATACCAATAACCTATAGCTAAAATGTACCAATAAATTATAAACGACCTGTACCAATAACATGTACCAACATGTACCAAAAACCTATACCAATAATCTATACCAACATATACCAACAACCTATACCAATACTCTCCTCAAAAATCTAATAAGATAGATATCATATGCAATATCACAAGAATGTCACTCAAACCATGTGCATCTATGTCTCTCTAGTCATGTGCATACAATCATAATCATGCGTAATAAAAACTCACATGGACTAGACATAAAACCCTCACTGATATGCAACCTCAAACTAAACCAACAACTTCATCAGCACATCACAACCAAAATCCCTCAACCATGTGCCAAGAAATACAAGATATGCCTCAACAATCAACCCAACAAGATATACCAATAATAAATACCAGACATAACAACATTTTGTTTCTGTAGATATATCTTATACAGTAAGTGCCATACAACCAAAAGCCTCTCTACGGAAAATCCTCAAACCCCCATAACCATATCTCATGTAGACAACAATATCCAACTACACATAATAATATGATATACCTTTTAAACCTATAGATAGATCTGTTGTACCTGATCACTGTAGAACTTCCTAGGAGCTTGCTTTCAGACTCTAGGGACCTGGCATCCTCATATACTCAATTTTTCATGGATTTTACATATGTATGTTCCCTGCCCTTCTACAGCCCACATATGTACGTGCTTTCCTCCACTACAGCCCACATATGTATGTGACTTCCTCCACTACAATCCACATACACCTCAAAAACTAGGGTTTTTTATTAGATTTTGCAACTCCAAAACTTTCGCCTTCAACCCTCCTTGGCTACCTCAGACTTGTGCAACTCCAAAACTTTCGCCTTCAACCCTCCTTGGATACCTCAGACTTGTGCAACTTCAGATGTATCAATGAGTACCTACAATAAACTTTTCAAAAAATAATAGATATTCAATGTGCTCAATAGGTTCTAATAGGAGATCATTGCTCTCTTATTTACACTTCTCCAAGTAGCTTCCTCTAGGGGTTACCTTTTAATTTTTTTACCCAACTTCCTTCTTTTAGGGCCAACCCACTTATAACCACTTTGTCCACTTACAAGCACTTTATCCACAAATAGTAAATTCACCACTTCTAGTTGCAACTAATTTATTTTTTATTATTTTATTTTTGCAACAACTTAACTCATGGTTAAATCCTAATTACAACCACTTTGATTAGTAAACTTCTTCTAGGAGCTTCTAGAGTAAATTGACTTATTTGACCTTCTAGGGGCTTCTAGATAACTCATCAGGGTTCTCCAACTTCACAAAGCCATAACTCCCTGAACGTGAGGAGTTATGTGACGTACCACATATCACCGAAAATGGCACGACATGTACTATCCATATAGAATAGTATTACCTTCATATTCACTAATATTCATGCCTTTATACCTCAAACAAACTTGGGTCCCTTAACCATACTACTAGGGCTACTGGAATTCGCTACCGGACTTGATTCAAAGGTTGACATCAATGAAAACCGACCCAATTAATCAACATGTATGAGGAACTATCCCAACAACAATGTGCATCAAATGTATGCAATCATTGATTTTTTTTAATTTCTATGTACAAAGAGTTTAATTCTCACATGAAATACTGATTTTCAATTTTTTTGTTATTGTAAAGAAGAAGACAAAATGGAACCCATTCAACGCATAAGATAAGATGACAAGGTAGAAAAGAGTTGATCACAAAGTTTTTGAGTACTTGTGTTTTCCTTACTTAAGCTTTCATACATGTTGTGATGTCTATATCTTAATTAATTTACAATTGTCAATGGATGTTTTCTAATAGGTGATAACATAAAAAGAAGAGTCATCCAAACATTTTTTAGATTGGATTATCGGTTGTGAGTATATGTTGAGTATCAAGGGTTAATTGAGCAATTTGTAAGTAGATATGTTGTTTTACTTTCCTTGTTTTATAATTAATGGAACAAAGAAACCTTTAAATATATATATTCTTTGGCATGGCATATAAAACTCATAGGAAACAAAGTGTGGAGTGGAGCCAATAGAATATATCTTGAGATATGACATGAGGCAAGGCTTCGAAAGAATCTGTATTGTTTATGAATCACTCACTACTATGGTACACTTTTTTTATTCATGCAAACGTGTATATTATACCATCAATGTAGATATACTCATTGCACTTTATTTTTTTTTGTAGATGGAACATGAAGAGGTGGAATGTCAAAATCAACCCAATCCACAAAAAATTTCAAATAGCATAAGTACAATATCTCCTGCAACCGAGGAATAAATGAAACATGCAAATAGCTCGAGTAACGATACCATTTCAAGTGATGAATGATGATCACCAAAATTGAATGTTACAAGCTATATATTTTGGAATGCTTGTTTGTGAAAATCAGACATTTTATTTAATGTGGACATACTATCCAAATTGGATGACAACATGTTATGAATAATGGTAATAATTATTCATGCGTTTTTCGATTCATGCAACTATATATATTATACTATGATTGTAGATATACTCATTACATTTTAATCCCTAGCAATGGCAGCGAGTAGGGTTTCATGGTTCAAGGCAATGTTGTAAGCATGGATATTGATGTCAGTTGTTGAGATTGGTGCTAAGAAGACATGGAGGTTTATGATCTCCTTGTTGACTATTCATAGGATCTCTTATCAGAAACAAGTATTTTCACAAACCCGAGGTTAACCCATGATGCACAACACTCTATGAATGAGGTCTTCTCACACAATTTAAGGTTGTATATGAGGGCCCCCTTGTTAGTTGATCATCCAAAGAACTTACCCCATTCCTCCCACCTAAACATATTGGGATCCATTGATATGGCATGTATCCAAGTGAATTTAAGTCAGCGACGTAGCTCCTTGTGGGATCCAAGCAAGTTTTCGGAAACACTTGTCTCTAATTTGAACCCTCCACAAAAGTCGAAGAGGACTCCTTCTAGTCTTGTAAAGGGTGCAGAAGGGACTGATATTTCTATGAAATTTCCCATGTTTGTGTAGAAGGAAGATGTTACTGAGGGTATTCAATATAGTTTTGTAAAGAAACAAAATAAAACCATTAAGTGTAGGGGAGGAAGTGTGGCACTCGTGGTTGGGGAGGACTTTAAAGTTTCCCATAGAACAGAATTGGAAGGTTGTGTTATCATAGAAAAATTTGTGGGTAGAAGGATGGCAGTAAAAACTTTAAATGCATGGATGGGAAAAGAATGGGGACCAACCGTGGGATACAACCCTATCTATCACCTACTATAACGAGGTTGGATGGGGGTGATTTTAGGTCATTAGTAGACGTGGAGGTTATTTTAGTAGGCCAATGGTATTGGCACCGCCATTTGTTCAATTACAAGCGTTGGCATCCCTTACTCAATGTTAGGGATGATAGTTTATCCAGCTTGTTGATATGGATAAAACTCCCCAACCTACCCATTGAATTCTAATCGGATGAGGTATTTAAAGCCATTGGTGAGGTTTCGGGCACTTATATTACAATAGATAAAATATACAAGTCTTCAAACTACCATTCGGTAGCACAAATCTTGGTGGATATTGATCCAAGACTCTGTCTCTTCAAATCCCTAGATATAGTTCTAGGTGATAAATTACACACCCAACAATTGGATTGTCTTCATCTTCCCTTTTGTTTCTCTCGCTATCATCTCTTTGGGAATATGCATGCATATTGTGATTTGATTTTTTGCAATTCGGGGCATTATGGTGATCATGATGGATCATTGATCCTGCAGGATAAGATAAATTCAAATGGTAGGGAGAAATCATCATCACAACCCAACACGGATAGCATTGGTAAAGGTTTAGGTGGGGCCTCGAAGGAGGCATGGATCGCGACCATTCAGAAAGATCAGGGTGAAATTCCTATCTATGCATTTGAATCGGTCAAACCGAGTGTTAAGGTAGCTATTGTTCTAGACAAATTGACATGTGATCAAGGCCTCATTGTCTCTCAGCGAAACAAGTTAGAAGCAATCTGGGCATCAAGTGTGATGAATATTCTCGTTACTAGTAAATAAAATTATGTTAACCCTCTCTTCTCGTTAATCATTCCCTCTCAGTCTGGTAATGATTTTCTTGAAGGGATGGGGGTGGTGTCCATTTTTCCCCCAATCTAGGTTGAGTATTCTCCTTTCGGATCAAAGAAACTGATTGTTGTTGAGGATTTGGGTGCTCCTACCCGTGAAACTAAGTCTACGGTTAAATCTCCCCCATCAATCTCGAAAATATTCTATCGAAACCCTATTCCCTTTCTTCGGGGTGGGAGTCGTATTAGCTCTATCCTCATGGTCATGTTTGTGTATTTTTAGGGGGATTAGGTGTGGATTTCAATAAAGTTTGGGTTCATCTGAAAGTAGGCCACAAGTCAGCTATAAAACACGCACAAGAATGTGCTTCAAGAGAAGTATGCAAAGAGAGGAAAAAACTCATTACAAGGGTCCTTAGAGTAGGGATTACCTCAAGGAAGGTTTCCCAATGACCATTATGTCCATTAATATCTGTGGATTAGGAGGGAAAGCCAAAAAAATATCCCTCCATAGACTTTGCGACGAGTCCAAACTAGATGTTTTGCTTATTCAGGAATCTATGGGTTGTTTTGATTCATTTCCTTTTTATCTTGAACGATTATTTCTTAGTTGGAGTTGTATTGGCATAGACTCTTATGGTCTCTATGGTGGGATAATAATAGGCATGTCTCCTAATGTTAGACTCACTAACTCATTTTCCATCACTCTAGACTTTTTACAAAAATATTTTGCAACGAATTGAGTCGTTCGTTGAAAATCATTAATGCTTATGATCCTTATGTTGGGAAGGTGGAATTCTGGGATAAATTGTTTGGCTCCAGCCTAATTTCTAATGATAGTTTAATTATCAATGTTATTTGAAATTTACAGTAAACAAGGACAAAGTCTGGGGTATTATGGGACATGAGGAAAAAATGTCAAGCTACTTTCTGGAAAAGTTTGAATCATGATTTTTGGTTGATGTAGAACCAAATGTGACGAGACCGACACAGTATAACAATAGATGTGGGGATGAAGGGATCCACAAATGAATTGATCATTTTTTATCCCTTGAAGTATTACTATAGGTGCTTGCAAATTTCTCATGGGTGGGTCCAATCTGATGCTCTTACCATTGGCCCATCTTTCTGGAACTCGATCGATCTAATGGGAAACCAGGAATGCCCTTCAAATATAACTCTAGTTGGGGTAGTATTAAGGAGTTTAAGAAGTTGGTTTGCTCTATGTGGACTTCGTATAATGTGAACATGGTTTAGTATCCAGTGAAAAAATCATTCGAAATTTTCATATTCTAAGGAAGGAGGTTTCAGCTTGGGCTAAGAAGCATAGGAAGTTAAATGAAATTGAGTTAAACCTAGTCGAAAAGGAGCTGGAAGAGATATGCATGCTAGCGATTGGAAATTCATCAATTTCCTCGACAAACAGGTATCGATGAAAATATTTGGAAGCCAAATGTTTCTCATTCTTGCTAGAGAATGAATAGACTTGGCATCTTAAGAGCCAAGAAATTTGGTTAGAAGTGAGAGATCAAAATTCAAAATATTTTCAAAAATTTTCAAATCATCGAAAAAAAAATTAACTCTATTTGGGAAATAAAGGAATCCTATGGTAACAAGAAAAATGGCTTTGATGAGCTAGTTGATCTTGGGGTGACTCACTTTAATAATATGTTTGCACAAGAAAAACAATAAATTTTGGGGACATGTTGAAACTTTTAGATTTGTTCCTGAGGATGGTTGACCAAGCGGATAAAAGGGATTTCTTCAAATAAATTACAATAGAGGAGCTTAGTGGGGTCCTAGAGTCTTTAAAAAAGGACAAGAGTCAAAGGCTCAATGGTTGGACAGTTGAATTTTATAGGGATTTTTTCGATTGTTTGGGGGAGGACCTTCTTAGAGTTATGGAAAAATTAGAACAGAGGGGAAGTTAAAGTACATCATTAATGTTATCTTTCCAGCATTGATTCCCAAGTTAGATTATCCATCCTCATTCGATGACTTCATAACCATTGTGTTATGCAATTGTTTATATAAAATCCTATCCAAGACCATAGCTATGAGACTAAAACCTCTATTATCAAACTACATTTCGCAAGAACAATTTGGGTTTATTAAAGGTAGACTCATTCCTGAAGCTATTGGAGTAGGATAGGAGGGAATCCATACCATCAAAACACAAAGGAAAAGGGTGGAAATATTTAAAATTCACTTATCAAAATATTTTGACATAGTTTCTTGGTTGTATATTTGTCTCTTGTTGTTACATATTGGTTTTTGAGTTGTGAGTTGTTAAGTGGATCATGGCGTGTGTTGCTATTGTTGTTTATTAAGGTTGGTTGTCATTGATGTCAACCCTTGAAGAAAGCCCTGTGGCACAAAGGTTTAGGTAATGGACCCAAGATTGTTTGATGTAAAGATGACTCATTATTGTCTCGTCATGGTTGATAAGAATTAAATATGGATTAACTCCAAAGTGGTCCCCTCATGGTGAAATCCCTCATGGGAAGACGCTTTGCATAGTAAGAGAACCCATGCTTAATTATGGAATAATGAGTTGAAGGATAGTGAACTTGTTAGGGAAACTATCCTAGATAGATAGTGCTTGTCATGTCATTTCTGGTGGTATGTGGAACATCACATAACTCCTCACGGTTAGAGAGTTATGACCATATGAAGTTGGAGAACCCCTCATAAGTCTTATAGAAGCCCCCAAGGGTCAAAGTTCTTTGCAAAAGAAATTCTTTTAAATAAAGAAGCCCTAAAATAAGGAAAGTGTAAGGCTACATGAAGATATAAATAAGAGGCAAATCTCACTCATTAAACACACACTTATACATTTTGTATATCTATTTTCTTGTGTAAATCTTTTTGTAAATAATTGTGGATACATCTAAAGTAGAGAACGTATGAGGTAGCACGAAGGGTTGACGGCAAAATTCTCGAATTTATAGAAAACCCTATTTTTTGATGCATACGTGGGTTCTCTGTGTATAGGGTATGTATACATTGAAGGTATACGCGGGTTGGCTGTGTATAGGGTGAGTATGTACACAGGCTGACTGTGTATATGGTGAGTATATGTTGATAAAGCCATGAAACTTGAGAAGATGAAGGTGCAGAGGTTCTAGATTCTGAGATCAATCTCCCAGGAAGGTCTAGAGTGCTTAGATACATCAGATCCATCCATTGGTTCAAAATGTATGTCTTATTTCTATGAATAGTTGGATTTTGATGTATGCATGAGGAATGGCAATGGAGATTTGAGGATTCTCCCT
>SNQJ01S0020596.1:141904-152727 GCA_010110895.2 Picea sitchensis
CACACACATGTGTGTGTGTGTATATACTTCAATTAGATATCCAATGATGACGATAAATTGGCATCATCATTTATTTTAACCATGTATTGTTTCTGATTCTCTTATTTCCTAGTTTTTCCAAATTTACACATGTATTTCAAGCTTTGTTAATGTTTTTTAGCATTTAGAAGATTTGGAAGTGGGTGGAATGCCCATCGTTTTGGCATTGAGCATATCTTTTACAGTCCACTATAAGGACAACACCACCCAATGAAGGTTTTTGCAGAGTTTTTTAACGTTACACGATTGGGAAAAATTATCATAAATACCTTTACTATTGGTAGTAGAGATTTTAACATTTTTTCACAATAATTTTTTTTTTGGGTGACCTGAGGTTGTAGTAGAGGTTTCTTTTGTTGGGGCGTTCATATCGATAGTGCACATTAATACAACCAAATCTATACAATTTGAACAAATACACTAATAATTGATACACACCAAGGCTTCAATAGACACACACACGTGCACGTGCACTCTCTCTCTCTCTCTCTCTCTCTCTCTCTCTCTCTCTCTCTCTCTCTCTCTCACTGATGCTTATTTTAGATATTGAAAACATCAGGGTGCTTCTATTAATAATACACATTGGTGCACCAATATATGATATGCATCGAGGATTTAAAAATATATATAATATGCACTGGAATGTATTATATATTTTTGAAGCATCGATGTGTATTTTATATAGTGATATCGCCAATGCATATTACATATGTAAAAGCACCAATGCATATATTACCTTATCATTGAAGGGAATAATGCTTTTGTTGTTGTTAGGAGCGTCAATTCTTTTATTATGGATATACACACCGATGCACAATACCCATTGAAACACACTAGTGTGTAAAGATGTATGAATTGCAACATTGTGTGCAGATGAGTACAATGCACCGATATGTTTCAACGTTGAATTTTTCCATGTTGCGAGTACACAAATGCAACTTCTTGTTTTTTTTTTTACAAAATTTCAATTAATTATTAGAAAATTAAATATTTTTTATAATAGTATTGATTTTATATTGTAATTATTGCATTTGGATATAATCATTGCATTATTGTGTTGTATCGTTTAAATAAATATATTGGCTAATTACACCTCTATTCATTGTAATGATCTAAACCATCCATATATTTAATCAACAACATAACATTTTTTGACACTAGACAATGCAATATAATAAGAAATTCATTTTATTATGTACGAATAAGAGACTATTCATCACACAAAATAGGACAACTTAAAGGTCCACAATAATCAAAATGTCAATAAATAATTGCTACCATTATTGCTAACATGTCGTTATCCAATTGGGACAATATATCCACATTAAACAAAATGTTTTATTTTCACAAACAAACATTCCTAAATATACAACTTGTAACATTCAATTTTGGTGATCATCATTCATTGCTCAAACTACCATCATTCCTCGATTTCCTTCAATGATTCAGTTATTCATAATTTGCAATAGGTATTGTACTTAGGTTATTTGGAATGTTTTGTGGATCAACTTGATTTTAACATTCCACCTCTTCATGTTCCATCTACAAACATAAATAAAGTGTAATGAGTGTTTTTTTCCTCGAAAAAAAATCGCACTTTCTATTAAGATATTGAATGTACATTCATAAGGCGCTTCTATGCATACTGATAATGGGTCTACAGATATGCTCAATAATATTGTTGCACAAAACTATTTCTGATATAAAGCTTCTAAAAATGGTAAAAACTATTTCTGATATAAAGGTTCTCAAAAAGGTAAAAACTATTTATGATATAAAGGTTCTCAAAAAGGAAAAAGGCAGCAACAAATGGCTCCTCTTCTAAAAAACTAGCAGGATTAACTTAGAAGAAGGATTCTTCTACTCTGGAAACCAAGGTCCCTCCCGAAAATTCTTCCCACTAGATCACATTAAGATTCAATAAAAGCACCTCTTTAGATAGTGAGTCTGCCTCCATGTTATGTTCCTTGGAAATATGATTGAATATAATATCGTTGAACAATCTCTAGATAACTTTCAATTTATGACCAATCAATTGCAACTCCAAATGGAAAAGTTGCACCAAATCCTTCATCTAGTCGATACATAATTTAGCGTCTCTGAAAATATAAATTTTAGTCACCTCCTTTTTTACAACCATTTTTAGAATAGAAAAAAGAGAAAAAAACTTAGTGAAATTGTTTGTACATGATGTTATATTAGCCTTCCCGAGAAAACAATGTGATTGGGAAAGATGTAAAATAATTCCCAAGACACAAGACTTTGTTGGTCCCCGACATGCCTTGTCAAATAACTCCGAGGGTATGGTCTTGTTTATAATCAAAGTCTCGAGCACTCTAGAGGCTTTAATAGATGTATTGATCTGATAGGATTGAAGCAGAGAAAGCACCTATTGTGAAACTTTGATGGAAGGATAATATTTGTTATAAAAAAGGCTCGCATTTTGGGCCAAGCACAATCCCCAAGATACTAGAATGGGCAACACCTTCCAAGAAAAAATTATTGGATTCAAAAATAATTCTTTGAAGTATTCCTCAATATTATGATTAGACCATAGATTTGATATCCCCAAGTGTCTCTCCACTTCATTCCATACCTGACGAGCAAAAGGGAACTCCAATAAAAGATGTATATTGGACTCCTTAGCATTTTTACATAGGTAACAAGTCCCTGGCCCCTATTTTCTAGATTTTTGGAGGCAATCCCAAGAGAGGACTCTTCCTTTGAGAATTAACCAAAAAAAGAGAACACTTTTTAGAGGCCCTCTGATCTTCCATAATTATTTATACCACCAAAATAAGGTTTCCTTCCTCTCGATCCACCAATGAATGGTACCCCATTTTTGCAGAATATTAACCACCAGATTTATAGTAAACCCATGCTAATTCATCATCATTATCTGACAAGTGAATATGCACCCTCTGAAGTTACGAAGTAAGACCACACCAATATTGAGACCAGGTGTCCTCTAAGTCCAGATCCATGATTGTGGCCCAAATTTTCACCCATATGGTCGATGCCTCCTCATTTGCAACATGATTCAAAGTACATAGGCCTTTTAATTGTAAGGTAATTATAAGATCTTTTTATAGGAATTTTTTTTCTCCACACTCGATAAAAACATCTGATCCTATTCTCACTTGTGCACCATTTATGACCTTCCATGCAAAGTACTTACCGATCACATGAAAATCCTGCTACTCCATTGTGATGATTCATTTGGAGCATGCTTGTTTCTTTGATGGATCCAATCCACCACAAAGAGCGGAGCAATATATTTGGCTATAAGAATATGTCTCTAGAGGATATATTGTGTCAAGAAGACCCAAATAAACTTAGCTACCAACACTTGACCAAATATAACCCCATTCTTTAGTCCCCTATCACCCAGAGATTTGGGATTTGAAAATATTTTCCAATTTTCTAGGTGTGACCATTTGTAATCCACACTACCTTTCCAAAGGTAGTTCAATCAAATCTTCCTAATACGAGTAAGGATGAATTTTGGAATCAGGGTCATGAGATGCTAGAAGATGGGAATCTCCTTCAACATTGAATTGATGAGTACTGATCTACCTCCCCTAGAAATCCAATGATTACACCATAATTTAACTTTTCACTCCACCTTTGATACAAGCCATGAATAGTTTGCAACCCCGTACTTGTTTTACTTGATGGAAAATCCAAGATATTTTAAACCGTCCCCTCTCTCTTTAAGTTCTAAAAGAAAACGATTTGTAGAATAGGGCCCGATGCTCTTCCTTGACAATAGGTAGGTAGATATCTGATTTTATTTTATTAACGAACATCCCTGTCATTGCACTGAATAGGGACACAATATTTTTTAAATCTATACAATCTGCAATAGCACATCGAAAAAATATCAAAACATCATCAACAAATAAAAGATGTGCGAGTCTAACCAAATTCCCAAAACCAACACCTTGGAAGGATAACATCCTCCTCGCTTCATTCAACACCTGACTGAGGCCTTCCTTTACTAGCAGGAATAAATGGGGGGACAATGGGAAACCTTGTTTGAGCCAATGACCCTATCTAAATAAGGAGGACCATGCACCATTGATTAATATTGGAAAGGATGCAGTTGTTGGATTACTTAAGGAGGACCATGCACCATTGATTAATATTGGAAAGGATGCAGTTGTTGGATTATCGAGGGGGAATGAACTCCAGAATAGCTAATTATAACTCTTTCTTCAAATGTTATATCAATGTAGAATTATTATCCAATAAGCAATAAGAAATAAACAATCGCATACATACACAATACACCAAGACAATTGTTTTATGGAGTCCCAAATCGAGAAAACCACAAATGATTTTTCTTATATGTCTGAAGAATTATATCTGGAAGCACCAACTTCCTTTGTTTTCAAATTACAATTGGAAGGGAGGCTCCAACCCCCGGGTTTCTCACGCTACACCTCGAGGGAAGCTCCAACTCCCCACTCCTTCAAGTTACAACTTAAGGAGGTTACAACCCCCATGTTCTTTCTGGCTACAACCTAAGGTGGCTACAACCACCTATCCTGCCCCCGGCCCAACCATTCCCAAGTATATAACGATGGAACCACTGCCAACCAACCACTGTGATACTCACTGTGACAACTCAGACAACCCCTCAGATCCAATCTCGCATAACTTCCCCTGTAATCAAAACTGCACTGAATCAACATGTATCTACAAAATACAATGTGTGCACCTCAGAGGATGTAAATTGCATGTAATGCGATCCTATATGTTATGTACCAGATGCCTAATACCGGGAACTAGGGCTCTTCACTTGAAAATTTTTGACCTCTCAGAACTTCTTCACATAGATCTCAGAATCCTATCATCAGATCCAGATCGTAGAATCTAATTCTATGCAATGCATCCTCACATAACCTCTACTCAAGGCAAGTATATCTCTCTCTAGTGTGCCATATAGGTATGTGTAATCATGAACACGAATAATAACCCTCACACATATTAGTCATCAACCCCTTCATATATTCACACTTCTACCATCAATAAATACAAGATTCCAACCATGTACCAAGTACATAAAAACTCTTAGCCACATGCTGAAATAGAAGATGTGCTTCAACAAGAAGTGGTATCAATGATAAATATACCAACACCATATTTCTATAGATCCCACTTATGCGTAAGATCCCATGTAGCCACTAACTTCTAGGAGAATCCTCAAATCTCCATTGCCATTCCTCATGCATACATCAAAATCCAACTATTCATAGAAATAAGACATACCTTTGAACTAATGGATGGATATGATGTATCGAGCACTCTAGACCTTCCTCGGGAGCTTTTCGATCTCATAATCTAGAACCCCAAGACCTTCTTCATCTTCTCAATTTTCATGTCTTTATCAACATATACTCACCCTATACACAACCAGCCAGCATGTACATGCACCCTATACAAAAACAACCCACATGGACATCAGAAAACCCTATTTTCTGATGCACACGCACCCTATACACAAACAACCTGCATATAAAATGGGTTTCAGAACTGGTGAATTTCTCCCAATAACCCCTTCATGGATACCTTTTAGACATTCACTGATTTCGTGATGTATCCACAAGTATTTACAAGAAGCTTTACACAAGAAAATAGATATACAAACTGTACAAGTGTGTGTTTAATGAGGGAGATTTGCCTCTTATCATATCTTCATGTAGCCCTTACACTTTCCTTATTTTAGGGCTTCTTTATTTAAAAAAATTTCTTTGAAAAGCACTTCTGTCTCTGGGGACTCCTCATAAGACTTATGAGGGGTTCTCCAACTCTCAGATCGCCACAATCTCTAACCTGAGGAGTTATGTGACGCTCACATACCTGAATGCATGGCATGACAAGCACCATCTATCTAGGATAGTTTCCATTAACCATTGTCCTTCAAATCATTATTCAAAAATTAAGCATGGGTTCTCTTTACTCCACAAAGCGCCTTCCCATGAGGGATTTCCTGCACCATATACCACTTTAGAGTTCATCCATATTTACTTCTTTATCAACCATGACTAGACAATAATGAGTCATCTTACATCAAAAAAACATAGTCCATTACTTCCAAACCTTTGTACAAGGGGATTTCTTCAAGGGTTTACATCAATGACAACCAACCTAATCAACACCCCTTTGGCATCGATGGTGACACTTTGATGAAATACCGGAATTATAGTTCGCCTATGCTCCCTCGAACCATGCCTCTCGTCCCCCTTCCAGATCCATAAATTTGCTCCGCACCATGCCTCTGCCCTTCCGTGATTCGAGAACTTCCCTTTTTCATCAATGAAAAGGTATCTTTCCATCCTACTCGACCGAGTTGTCCTCTTTTAAGCAAAAGCCTCATGTAAATCTAAGATATATAAGATAGGCATTCAAAAATAATTCATTTTGGAGTAGAAAATAACATCCACGCTTCATTAAGATATTCAAAGGCTTCCCGTGTAAGTGGTTTTAAAGATATATGCCACTTGTCTCTTTTATGCCCACATACTCAACTCATATATTTTCTGACTCCGGGCCTTCCTCAGAAAATGATACTTGATTGAATGTGCTTAGTCTTGGAGTGCATCATCGCTCTCGAGATACCGATGGTGCTTGTATTATCAGGTTAAATAGATAGGAATGGGCTCATCATACTCAACCTCAGAGTATCTCCCAAGTAGAGTTTATTTCATCCACAAAGAACCTGTACAACATGATGTCAGCTGTACACTTCCTCGCTTCTCTGACAGATAAAGATATTGATGATTATTGCTTAGTCATGATACTAAACACTCACCTAAGTAGAACACTACCTTACCTGTTTACTCTGGGCTGGTCAATACAACCTACCCAATTGCAGACTGTAGGAAAGGATATATCTCTTTCCTTTTGGATACCATAATTCAAACTCTTCGTTTCCTTTGAGATATCTCGAAATCCTCTTTACTGCAATACATGTGATTCCTTTTGTGCCGCTTGAAATCATGCCACCCGCCCAACTGCCTGCATTACATATAATCTAGATATTGTCACATATAGTAGGCTACCACCACACTTATTGCCTTTTGATATGTAGACTTCAATCATCATCTTTTCTCAACTTGCAACTGGTTTGCATGGGAGTGATAACTGGTTTGCAATATTCCATTCCGAACTTCTTTAGCATTTCTCTGATATACTTGGTTTGAGAATTAAAAATTCCTTGGTTGCTTTGATGTATCTAAAGTCCCATAAAGAAGGATAGTTCTCCAAGTAACGACATTTCAAATTCATTTTGCATATCTTTTGCAAATTTCTGGCTAAACCTGTCATCATCACTGCCAAAAATAATATCATCAACATAAACTCCAATTAATAAAATATTACCTTGACTTACATTGATGTAGAGGTTGCTGTCTGCACTTCCTTTTCTGAACCCTTCCTGCTGCAGATACTTATCCAGTCTAGAGTACCATGCTCTAGGAGCCTGTTTTAAACCATACATGGCCTTCTTTAATTTACACACATAATCTGTGTTCTCTGACAACTGAAATCCTTCTGGCTGTTCAATGTAGACTTCTTCTTCAAGTTCCCCATTCGGAAAAGATGATTTTACCTCAATCTGATATACTTTAACATTTTTAGAGCATGCATAAGCTAAAAGCAAACATATTGCTTCCATTCTGGTAACTGGGGTAAATGTCTCTTCAAAGTCGATTCCTTTAATCCGTGCATATCCTTTACATACCAATCTAGCTTTGTTCCTTGTCACCTATCCATATTCATTCAATTTATTCCTGAAAACCCATTTTGTGTCTATCACATTCTTATTCTTTGTTCTTGGAACCAATTCCCAAGTGTCATTTTTCTCTATTTGATCCAATTCTTCATCCATGGCCTTATTCCAAAATTCATCCTTGCTGGCTTCTTCAAAACAGTTTGGTTCAGTTGTAGATAAGAGTGCCAGGTGTGTTTGTTCTGGTGAACTGATTTTTCTTCTAGTTTCAACGCCTGCATCTTTGTTCCCGATAATTTGATCTGAAGGATGATTCTTTTGTACTCGTTTACTGGGTGCCTTTGGAGACACTTGCTGAACTTATTCTTCTGCTTTTGTTGGATTCTCTTCATCTTCCTCTTCTACTTATTTTTCATCTTCTTCTTCGAAAAGTTGTTCCATGGATTTGTTTTCTTCTTCCTTTGATTTTGGTATGCCTGTTTCATCAATTGTTACGTTGATGCTTTCCACAACTTTGTTTAATCTTAGATTGTAACACTTGTATTCTTTCCTTGTACTTGAGTAACATATAAGTATTCCTTTGTCCACACGAGAGTCAAACTTTCCCATTCTACCATATTCTCTTTTGATGTAGCATTTTCTTCCCAAAACTCTGAAGTGCTTCCCATTTGTTGGTCTTCCTTTCCATTGCTCGTAGGGAGTTTTATCAGTGGTGTTTCTAAGCATTACTCTGTTTTGACTGTGAACTATTGTATGCACTACCTGTGTCCAAAATATATCTATCAATTTGGAATCCATTATCATTGTTCGAGCCATTTCCTGTACTGTCCTGTCCTTTCTTTCAACAACTCCATTCTGTTGAGGTGTCCTAGCAATGGAGAATTGCCTTTTTATTCCATGAATACTATAGTAGTCCATAAATTCCTTTGAAGTGAACTCTCCTCCATTATCGGATCTCAAGCATTTTATTCTTGAATCCATCTCACTTTCAACCATTTCCTTGTAGATGTTGAAGTTTTCAAAAGCTTCTGACTTGTTCTTGAGAAAGTAAACTGCAGTCATTCTTGTATAATCATCAACTAATAACATAAAATATCTCTCACCTTTTAATCCCTTTGTTGTAGTTGGTCCAAATAGATCATTTTGCACAATTTCCAGTGGTCTTGTTGTTGAATATTCCTTTGATTTGAACATGGTCCTTGTTTTCTTTCCTTGTTGACAATGCTCGCATAAAGTGTTGGTTGGTTTTCTGATCTGGGGAATTTCTCTAACTGCTTCTCTTTTGCTGACTTTGACAAGGTTATCAAAATGCATGTGACCCATTCTTCTATGCCATAGCCAACTTTTATATTCCTTTCCTAGACAACACTTTTCATTTCCAATTTCACTTAACACAAATATGTTGTTTGAAGTTCTTGCAGTTGTACCAACCAATTTCCCTAAACCTTCTTTTCTTATCTCACACTTTTGTGAATCAAAAGTAACTTTATGACCTTGGTTACACATTTGACTCACACATAGAAGATTATGTTTCATATCTTCTACCAGTAAAACGTTTTGTGCCCTTTCATTCTTGTTCCCAATTTAGACTGTGCCTTCTCCAATGATTTTGGATGAATTATCATTTCTGAAGGAGACTAACCCATTTCTTTCCTTTCATAATGTAAGAAATTTGTCTTTATCACCTATCATGTGTTTTGAACACCCATTGTCAACATACCAATCGTGTTTCTTCTGCTTAGATTATAGAGCGAATGTGCATTCTTCATTGCTATACTGATCTTTCTTTCTTATCCATGTCGTTTTCTGAGGTTCTTGTCTATGATTGTTGTTATTCTTTTGAGGTTATTTAGGAGGGATTGTCATTTTGCAATCTTCGGCCATGTGTCCAAAGTTGTTACATTTGTAACATTCCACTTCAGTGCTCAATGATTCAAACCTGTTGTAAATTATTCTTTGTGTTTCACTAGGTCTTCTTGAATAACCCCTTTGTGTATGACTCTCAAAGTTGTCATTGTTCCTGTTGTTAGCTCTGCAATTTACAACTTTATGTCCAAAATTATTACATGCATAACATAAACAAAAAAAAATAGTTTGATACCTGGGAGTTGAAGATCTTCTTAAAGGAGGTGCTCTTATGAATCCTTCTTCTTCTTGAGGCCATTTTGTCTGTTGTTGATTCTGAAATCTGAATCTTCTCGGTGGAGAAGTGTCCCTGTAATCTTCCTTATATATCTTCCTATCCCCTTTGATTGTTTCTACATAGCTTTTTGGATTTGTTTCTTGCTCTGTTGTTTTGGAGCTTGATCCCTTTTTTGTCTGATTGTATCCAACTCCAGACTTGTCAAGATGAGAGTTTAGACTGCTGATAATGTCATCCAAAACTATTGAGCTATTCTGCATATTTTTGTTTTGAATATCCTTTCTTAATGTGACAATCTCTACTTCCAAGTTTCCGATGATCCTGTCCTTTTCTTCTAGTTGTTCTTTGAGTGCTTCTTCAATTCTTTTATCTTCTTCTATTTGAACTTTCAATTTTGTGATCATTTTTTCTAGTTCTTGAGTGCCTTCCTTTTTGTCTAGTTCTGCTTGTTGTTTCTTGTTCTTGTTCTTTTCTCTTTTGATAACTTCTATGGCACACATTAATTCTTCTCGAAAGTCAACTTCTCCCTTTTCAATTTCTTCTTCGGCTTCTTCATATTCTTCTTCGGAGTCTTCTTTGTCAGAGTCTTTTACTGCCATGAATAGAAATCTTCCTTTCTCACTGTCACTGACTTCATCTTCATCTGATGATGAGATGTATTCTTTGATGCATAAGATTTTCTTGAAATATTTCTTTGTAGTTCTTTTGTGTTTATATGTGTGTTTGACTTTTGATTAACCTTCATCATTTCTCTTTTTCTTATGAGGACATTTGTTAGCAAAATGAACAATACCATCACAATTAAAACAAATGAAAGGAAGCTTACCTCTATACCTATCGTTGGTTCCCTTGTTCAGTCTTTTGACAAAGTTGGCCACTTCTTCATCATCTTCCGAGACGTCGCTG
>SNQJ01S0020597.1:0-25303 GCA_010110895.2 Picea sitchensis
GGAGGCTTATTTGGTGTAGAAGTTCCCTTTTTGGGTGGCATGTTGGCCAAGTATCACTTTTGAACCTTGATTTTGAGGTGGTTCTACTAGACAATATTTCTTCTATTGTATCTCCCAATTTTTGGCCCTTCTGGTATGAAAATTTCTCTTATGTATTCCTTTGATATTTCTTCTCTGCAATGCCACAGGTATGATCAAAATTGGATGTGCCAAGTGGAATTTACGGTAGCTTCCCCACAACTTGCCGAGTTTTGTCCTTTCCAGGAGATCTCACTTGTATAGTATGCCCTGCACAAAATAATTGATATAAAATTTTGAAACTCGTACCCAAAATACTACAAATTGTCCACGATCCAATGCAACTAGTCCCACGCAATTTGGATACTCTAGGAATAAGTTATTATTTTTTTACCTAGAACACCTTCTTGAGACTAGTCAATAGGACTAGTCAGATACCCTCTCTTACACAGGGTGTATCTACAAATTTAAGATGACCCAGAAGCTAAAATTTTTACCACAGATACATTACCAATTTTGGTAAATGACCACTAGAGTTTAGGGTCTGAAACATTACAGAAAATGTTTTATAGAAAAAATTCCACAATGACTCGTTTCAGGATGATTCCAGAACCCTATCTGGTACAGGATGTATCTCCTAAAGTATAAGGCCTCAAGAGATTAATTTTGATCCCAACGTACCTTGATCTGTCTTTTAAATATCCTCCAATCCGTTCCTTCTGAAACGTTGTAGAAAATAAGTTATAGCGAAAATTCCACAGTGTCTTAGATGTAGCAGCGAAACCCCAAGACCTTGAGCTCTGATACCATATGTTAAGAACCAAACATCAATATAGCATATAAAAAACCTCAGGAAAAGTACTCAACGCCTTGAAAAATATATAATTTCAGATAATAAGCCTCTTCGAGGGGGAAACCTCCTTTTACCCCACTTCAATGTTCAAGTACCAGATGATTCAAAATAAAAATGTCTCCTTGGTATATATAGGAGACTAGGAGGTATAATTACAAATAATGGCTTAAAGCCAACATAATTAAAATAAAATTACTAATCTAAATTACAATTAATGGCCTAAAGCCGTCATAAATAAAATAGCATTATTAATCTAATATGCCCCAATTAAGGGGTAATGAGCCAATATTAGGGATTAACATATCATATAAATTTCATCATACCAATCTGAAATAAACCATGATATCTAAAGTAGTCACAATCTAATTACAAATCGAAATGATCATAAGCAGAGATGATCTCAAGTTTTTTGTCCCGAAGCAGAGATGATCTCAAGTTTACAAAACAACATACTTATATAGGTTACAAGAACAGAACGTTTCCTGTTGATAACATCCAATTTGTTCCAAAAAATGTGGGGGATGCAACCTCCCAGATTCTACTTTATACCAAAAACTAATAGGCTATTCTATTTAAAAACATAAAGATAGTATGCTGACAGATGCCAACAGTGCTTCAAATCTCCTTAGAAATCATAGGTTTCTGAAAACAAATAAGAATAAAAGATTTCAGATGTATTTTCAGTTATTAAAACAAGTAATTCGAATTTTTCTAACTAGCTATAGAATCTGACGATTCTGTAGCTAGTTATAATTATAACTAGAATCATATTTTATTGAATCAATCAAAACAAACTAAAGGTAATCTGTGCAAACAAATCATGTATCCTAATTTGATAAAGACAAAATTGTACTAAACTTATTTAAAAAAAAAACATACCTCAAATTAAGGGATTTGAACTAATCAAGCAATCTTTGAATTTACTATTGCAGTCGTTGCTTCCACATTCTTAAAAACAACAGACCCTGTGGTTTTTTGGCGTTTGTCTTTGGTTTGAGCTACATATTGGAGTCTTCTATTCTCCTTCATTAGCAAATTCACTTGGTCTTCCAAGGATTTAAGCCAAGACTGAGGTAAAGACACATCTTTGTAATACCTATCGATCCAGGATCGACATTCACGACAATGCAGCTGTATAGACTGTGTATTGGCACTAATAGTATTAACAGGTGGGGAATCTTCCATTTGACCTGTAGGTTCATTACTGAGTTTGATTCCAGGGAAATCGGGATTGTCCTTTAGACACGGTGGAAGGTTTGTAACATAATCATAGGATTTATCGGAGCAAAGTCCATATGAATACAGATACTCTTTGCCCAGGAATCTTTCAATTTCCGAATCAGAATCCTCACTTACCACAATTGCGTTTTGGTCTGCACAGGGATTTGGCTTATTTCAAGCACATCGTGAAACCCAATGAGTGACCCTTTTACTCTTATAATTTATATCGATGTTGCCTTTACACTTTTTCCTTGTGGATTTTTTAACAATCTTAACACAACCCTTAGGATACGAAACTGGTAGAGTGTCGGGTTGGGTAGAATCAGGATAGATCGAGGATTTAAAATTAGAAATAGGATCACAGGGCAAGAGCGAAGGAGGAGAGATGGTAGGCTTCACGAGGGTTTCTGTGACGACAGGCTTGTCAACCTGTCCCAACTCACTACTACCAAAACCATTTCGTAACAAAAAAGCATCCCAACAATAATTGTTTAATTTCTACTGATGTATAATAATAATCTGGATTAAACAATGGTGAAACAAACTAGAATCAGACTTCTGCCTTTTAAACCGCTTTGCCATCTTGTATAGACTTCGAAGGAGGAAATAGGGCATGCTCAGGGGGAAATCGATAAAACTCATAAGCAATCACAAGTGATATAAGAAAAGAAACCCATATCTCCCCTCATAAGTAACGAACTATTTCACAATAGCTAACAGATCATGCCATCTAGGTTTTAAAGATGAGACAGGCATACCTTGGTCGCAACTGGTAATTCTCCTTGAGGTGAACAACAATGAGCAGGGAACCTCTTCAACCTTTGAGTTTTTGAACCATTTTTGTCCCACAGCTGGTAGACCGGTAGCTTGGCTTATAAAATATTTATTTAACTCAAGCTGGATGTCTCCTATTTTAGCTCTGCAACCGTCGAATGTCAACGCGAATTCTTAAGCAACTCTTAGATTAAAACCCTCGAACTTTTCAAAAAACAGATGCCAGCCGTTCCTTTCTAAGTCATCTCTAGCATTGTCAAATGATAAAAAGGTCTAGATGACGTTGGGATCAATCATCACCATAGTAGCCATGGCTAAAAAAAGGGAATTAACACAGGATTCAGAGGTAGGGTTTGATAGAAAAAACATAGAGCCATTTCCCCGAGTTTCTTCAATGCAATGCAAAGACAGCTCGAAATGGTAGGCAGGAGCATTAGTTACCATGCGTGTGAGAGAGGTCATGTAGATCAAGGCCATGCAAAGCTATAATACAATGTTGTACTTGAAATGACACCTTGGCATAATGGTACGCATAAGGATCAGAAAAGTTGAAAACAATAGTATACATATCCACGACTTGATCACAAAGATTAATGTATCAAATAAGCATTGAACCATTAAAATTTTTATAAATCAAAACCCCATTGACATTAGTCAAATTCTAAATGAATGGAGGTTTTTATAATCACGTAACCAAGGCATGTTTAAGACCAAGGGGTTATAACAAGGAAAACAACCATGTTCATAGCGAAATACGAAAATTCGACAATAGACCATATAAACATTAACCCTTTAATAAAAAAAAAATGAAATCAAGTATGAATTCCGACTGTGAGTTTTCATTCTTACATTCATGAAAACAAAAATCGAAAAGCAGGTATGTAGAAAGCGACAAGTGACAAGTGTCGTTTAATGAGAAAGGTTGTGACGAGTAACGAGAATTTAAAGACCCTGTGTAGGCAGCTTGTAAAAATAGAGATTATATTATCGATGCCAACAACAGCGACACACTGGTAGAAGCAGTTATCTTTTCCAAACGAATGAGTCCAGATTGGGATAATCAGAAAAAACTTCAGGTCAAAAAAAACTAAGAAGCTGTCTGAACATCATTATCAATTATAAAACATTCCATTTTTAGATTACTGTTATTTTAAAAGATGAAAACTTATGACAATCTTGACAAAAGAGTGTCACGATATTAAAGTTAAAATCTTCAATACTGTTGACAGGGCCGTTGCTACCAACAGGCATCCATACCCTCGACAGGGATTCCATTTAACCCACTCTGATATCTGTATCCTGCCAAGAAGTTCCAGATCAGAACAAAGGATGTTTAAGGTCAAAAGAATCCATATTTGAGAATTTTCATATACCTAACATAGCTTCGCTGCCAGCGGGACTATTCAGTACCCCGACGAAGTTATCTTGGCGTCGTGCATGCATTTACCCGCTGCCAACAGACCTGTTTAGTATCGCAGCGGGTTTACAAGCACGTCCCACAACTCTCTGAAGGTTTATTTAGTTTTAAAGATATTTAATAGAGTGGGGTGACACTGAAAATCCTGGTTTTTGGACATATCTTAGTAAATTACAGACCTTGAAGAAACCTTTTAACTGTCCTTCATTAAAATCTAGAGATAGTTTGTTAATAAAACTGACTTTCGAGGGCAGGGAGACATCTCTGAGTTGTTTTCTTAAGGAACAGGGACAACATAAGAAGATTTTTTTATGGATGATCGTGAATAGCTTCAGTTACAAATTGAAATCAAGAAACACTTTTCAAACAAGAAGTTTTCTTTAACATGGCTACAAACTTAAAAAAAATATCATAATTGATGCTTAAACAACCTTCAGTAATCATTTTTAGAGGATAAATTTTTCTGTTCTCTTTGTCTGAACTAGTTCATGGTGCAGGCATGTGCGTCTCAAAAAGAAAAACTGGTAAGCATAAGGTAAAAATCAAAACAAACTAGCAAAGAAAAACAAAAAGAAAGCAAAACAAAAATATTTACACAATGTACATGGGAGTGTCATCAGGCGAAGTACCTTTTTAGAGCTTGGCGATTCACTGGATAGGTGTTTGGCTGTCCTTCTAAATTCTGTAATCAAAAGGAACTGGGACCCAATTTCTCAGCAATTAATAATGGTCCTAGACATAAGTTCTGAAACTTTGTATGCTCTCCTTTTCCCTCATGCGGTTTGTCCCATTTTAGGACAAGGTCACCTACCTCAAAATTTCTGTCAGAGGCAGAATTGGAATCAAACCATTTTTTAACAATGAGTTGATATTGATCCAATTTCTGTTTCGCTTGAGCCCTCACTTCTTCTAATTTTAACAAAGAGTTAATTCGATTCTCCAAAGGGGGACAGTCCTCTTCTTGTATTTTTTGCGATAGCTGCAGAGAGGGAAGGAGGACATGTGGTGGAAGAATCGCCTCTCCGTCGTAAATGAGAAAGAAAGGTGAGTTACCCACAATAGTTTTAGGAGTCACTCTATCATCCCAGATTGTGTTTAACAACGCGTTATGCCAATTTTTATGGTTTTTAGAGATCATTCTCTTGATAATTTTGATCAAATTTTTATTAGTCGATTCTGCCAAACCATTGCCTTAGGGGTAATAGCTGACATAATACTTTAATTTAATTCCCTTATCTAGAGAGAAATCACTCATCTCAAGAGATTAAAAATAAGAAGCATTATCAAATACCAGGCAGTCAGGGATACCGAAACGAGTAATAATATTCGAATTAAAAAAGGATATTACCTGGCTGGTATTTACAGCTTTTAATGTGGTAGCTTAGGAACACCTGGTGAAGTAATCTATGGTTGTTATGATATACTTCTACTGCTATGAGGATGGCATATTGATTGGGCCTATAATATCTAGACCTCACTGCTGAAAAGGGGAGTCTACTGAAACTGGTTGAAGAGGGAAGGTTGGTTTCTTTATCCGTCCATATGCTTTTTGGAAAATTACACACTTGTGACACAAAGCATGAGCATATTTAAAAAGTGTAGGACAGTAGTAACCTTCTATTAATACTTTATGGGCAGTGGTATCTCCACCAAAATGTCCACTAGCTTATCCTGCATGCAATTCCAATAAGACCTTTTCTGCTTCATCTTTCTCAAGACAACGCATTAGTACTCCATCAAAATTTTGACGAAACAGAATACCATTTGTCAGTTGAAAAGAAGAAGATTTTAATATTAGTGTTCTTCTTTTTGTGGGATCTAGGTGACGGGGAGCTGATCCATGTTCAAGACAAAATTTTATATCATCATACCAAGTTCTAACAGTGTTTTTTGCACAACAGATTTGATTTTGATAGAGCTGTCCTGGGTTCAACATATCATTTTCCTCTTGCTATCCTGCAGTTGAATCAACGACAAGATTGCATAACCCTTGACCTCTTACTATTTCTGTTGGGGTTATTTCTATGTCATACTCTTGCAAGGATGTGACCCAGTTTTCCCTTGTTTCGCCTAGTTCTTTCTGTACTAACAGATTTTTGACAGTCGAGTAAGGGATAATGATTTTTGTCCTAGATTTCAAAAGATAATATCGGAAGTGCTTTACTGGTTTGAAAATAGCATAGGCTTGCTGATATACTACTGGGTAATTAAGTTTTTCTCCTTTGAAGTTTGAGCTCATAAAGGCAATTGGGACTTCATTGTTTTCAGCGTTCTTTTGAGTTAGGAGAGCGACGTGTGAATAGTTAGAAGTGAATGTGTAGAGGGTGAAGTCTTGCGAAAAGTCAGGGCTCATTAGAGAAGGAGCATCTATTATGGCCTTTTTTATTGAATTAAAAGCCTGGTTCTCTAAAGGTCCCCAATGGTATTGTACGTCCTTTTTTATTAGCTTTTGTAATGGTCTCACCATTTCTGAAAAGCTGGGGACAAATCTCCTAACAAATTTTATCTGACCTAAGAAAGATTGCATAGACTTTTTTGACGAGGGAGGAGGGATTTTTTAAATGACTTCAGTTCTTTCAGGGTCTATAATCATCCCTTCGCTCGATACAATAAATCCTAAGAGTTTACCTTGTTCTACTGCGAAGATAGATTTTTTAGGGTTTAAAGGAATGTCGTACTTACGACATCGCTATGGAATGGATCTTAAATGAGCTAGATGATCCTCTTTGTTTTTCGAGAAGACAGTAACGTCGTCTAGGTAAACTACGACAAATTGATTGATTAAGCCTCAAAAATAAATGTCCATCGCTCTCTAGAAAGTGGCACCGACATTTATGAGCCCAAAGGGCATCTTCCTATAAGCGTAGGTGCCCCATGGAGTGCGGAAGCTGGTTTTGAGTTGGTCTGGAGGGGACATCAGGACTTGGTTATACCCTGAAAAACCATCCAATAAGGATAATATTTTAGAACCAGATACCTGTTGAAGGATCTGTTCCATGGGAGGGACAGGGTAGTTGTCTTTATCAGACGCTCAATTAAGATTTCAGAAATTGACACATAGTCGGATTTCACCATTCTTCTTCCGGACAGGGACAAGATTAGAGACCCATTATGTGTGCCTAGATGGGAAGATTATCTTAGATTTCAGAAGTTTATTTAATTCCTTTTTGACAGTTGGTTCAAGTTTTGGGTGCATTTTCCTTAACTTTTGTTGAAAAGGTTGGGTTTGGGATTTCATAGGAATAACGTGTTGTATGATGTTAGGATCAAAGGTTTTTAGGTCGTCGTACGTCCAAGAAAGAACATCTTTGAATTCCTTAAGAAATTTAATAAACGTTGTTTTTTCTTGTTCAGAACACCCCACCCCTAAATTAATGCACCGTGGGTTGTCTTTAGTTCCCAAGTTTACTTTTTCATGTGTCAAAGAGGAACTATTCATTTTATAGTTCACTGATTTTTTGAACTTGTCGTGAAGATCATAAAAATTTTCTAATCTAACTACATATTTAGGGATAGAATTTACCATGTCTGATGAAGATTCTGGAGATCTTAGATCTGGTATTACCGTAAAGTCACGAAGATTTTCGTCATGAGTACCTTTGTCGATCACTGCACCCTGGAAAGTTTCTTCCATATGTAGGAAACTTATAATCTGTTGATTGTCTTCGAAGACTCTCCAATTCGTGATGTTGTCTGGGATGGACGGTCTGAACAACAGTTCGATGGAGAATGCATTCGGAGATAAGCCTTCTGTAGAGAAAAGTTTTGAAGCTACGTTAGCTAACAACTTAGCTTCCGAATTATTCAATCTAGGAATAGAATTTATGTTAAATGAAGCAAACTTATTCATCAAATTCCATACCTTAGATTGGTAGCTTTTAAGGTGCGGAGATAAACAGTGGATAGAATTTTTTACCTGTCTAACCACGATTTCCGAATCACCAAAGACAGTCAAATTTTGAACGTTCATATCTAATGATTTTCTGAGGCCTTGCAATAGCGCCTCATATTCTGCTATGTTGTTTGTACATTTGAATTCTAACCTGCATGCAATCAGGGTCTGGTTACCTGCTGGATCGATGATCACACAGACTGCACCAGCTCCTTCCTTGGATTTTGATCCATCAAAGTAAAGAGACCATATTTGATTGTTTTCTGTTGCATGTGACCACTGGGAAGAAGTTGTTGGCTGCATATATGTTAAAATTTCAGATTGTTGTTATGGGTTAGTAATCGTGGAAGTTTCAACCATGAAATTACTGAAAAAGGTATCCATCCCCTGTATTTTGGGTGAATCGACAGAAGGAGTGAATGGTTCATTGGGATCATTTAAATCAGTCACCGTGAACTTTAGATAACGTTCACGATTTACCTTTATTATGTTGGGATTTCCATTCTCGGGTAGCCACAAGTGATACCAATCTGTCGCAAAATAGTGGTGTAGTTGTTCTGACCAGTCTCTTCTTAAAGACAAACCATAAAATTATGGGATATCTACAACAATAATATCGATCACTTGATGAAATTTAGGGTTAGACGACAATCTTATAAGCACATTTCTCAATTCACCTATAACTTTAACACTAGTTCGATCAAGCTGGATGATCTTCAAGGTGGATGGTTGAACTTCGGCATTAATCTTTTGACAAACAGACCAAGGAATTATGTTAGATGATGCGCCTGAATCTACCATACAGTTGTGCACGTTCCTATTGAATATTTCAAAAGTTAACAAAAATGGAGGGACATTTATGTGAGTACTAATAGTGGAAGCTTGTTTCTTTTTACTCGCGGCCCCTAAAACTAATTTACCTACATTTGTTACATTATTTAAAGGAAGGTATCTTTTTTCATGAGGATCATAAGTAGTTTTGTCAGAGGCCTTCTGGGGAACTCTGGGGTTGTTCTGAACACCTTTGTTACTGCTTGGATTTCCATTTTTGCTGTTCTCTGCAATATTTTGTAGCATTTTTTGCAGAAGAAAAGAGAATTTTAATAATTCATAAACATAAATATTAGCCCTAAGTTTTTTTAGATCTTCAACCAAATCATAATATAAGCTTTGGTTTACTAAATTATGTTTAGTCTCAGTTGATTTAGACTGTTTTGGAGGCAAATTCGTAGTGAATTCAGAAGAAGGCTTGTTTGTTGTCTTACTCCTAGTATTGTTAGGATGCACTGTTTGGAAATTAGATTGAAAAATACTATCCGAAAAATTTCCAAAAATGTTCGGAGAGGATTCATCTTCTTCTATTGTCTCTTGTTTAGCTACTTCTTCAGGGATCTCAGGAGGTATCAAGTTATCATGTGCTTCTAGAATCGTTTGAATAGCGAATTGCAGGCTTTCTAGATTTAGGCCTTTAGTATTTGAATTAGGTCGGTTGGTGGGAAAAGGCTTCCTAAAAGGGGGTTTGTAAGGCCCTTTGCTCAAAAAAGCTTCTTCAACCCTCCTTTTCAAATATATAACTTGATTGGACAGTTTTTGAATGACTTTCTGTAAGTTTTCTAAATCTGAGCTTTCAGGTTGGGTTTTGTTTTGGGAAGGTCTAGGGAGGATTTCGATTTTCTTTTTGGAAGATGAACTAGTCTCTGTTTCATTGCTAGTGGTGTCTTTTAAGATGAGGATGTATTTCTCAATCTGACTGGCCTCTTCGAAGGCTTCTAACAACGTGGCTTTCTTGGATATCTTTACCCAAATGGCTATGCTTTGATGTAAGGATTTCGTATAATATGCTATAATAAGATTCTCGGCAGGCATCGAATCCATAGGGATTTGATTCTTTAGTGTCAAGAACCTTTGATTAAAGTCTTTGATCTTTTCTTTGTGATTCATTCTTAAACTAGAAAGCTCCATGACTAGAACTTCAGGAGACTTGTCGTCTCCGAACTTCTCAAGAAAACAGGATTCAAATTTCTCCCATGACACAATGGTGTGGGGTTGTTGGGCAAAGTATTAGGTAGAGGCATTTCCCTCAAAGGTGTAGGAAAAAAATCTACAGACTACATCTTCATGCTCGATGCTGCATAGTCTAATGGCTAACATAAACTTTTTGATGTGATCTTTGGCGATCTGTTTGGAGTCCGGGTCCAATTTAGGGAGCCATTTCTCCGGGTGTTTGGGTAAGGGATGCTAATGCCCAGGTATGGCCACTACATATTGGTCGAGCCAGGGTCTGGCAGGATTGTTTTGGTTGGCCATAGGTGTAGGTGGTGTCGAAGGCTGGGATGGGGAACTGCCTTCATCAGAGGATTCTTCTCCAGAAGAAGAAGGAGATGAGGAGGTGGTGACGGTGGTATACCAAATCCTCCTGCTGCAGTGGTGAGGATTGGATATGTAGGGTTTAAAGTAAGGTTAGTGCCTTCAAATTGTTCTCTGATATTAGAGAAGTCTAATGGTTGTTCCAAATGTCGGTTTGGTTGTCTTAAAGGGGCGAAGGAACTATGCGTTCTTATGAGAGATTGGCGAACAATCTCTTGTATGTCACCACCCGTGGGATTTGGAGTTACTAGTTCAACTGTGATCTGTAGATCGTCGTTTGATGTGGTTGTTGTTTGAGGGACAATGTTGTCATCAGAATGACTTCTAGTCACTATAGGTGAGTGGGTAGGTGGTGGAGGAGTCTTACGACCACCTCATGCCATTAATAATTTTTAGGCCCTCCTTCTAGCACCATTTGTTGATAGGCAAAATTGATCGCTCGTTAACTGGAGGAGTGAATCCGGTCCGGGGTTGTCTAGTTAACCCAATTCGTTTGGATTAATCCACTCCTATGAGTTTAGCAGCTCCGTTGGCTGATCTAAGTCCTAAGAAAGTGAAAAACAAAATTAAAGAAGATAAAATAACTTAATGAAAAACACTCGTTGAAAACTATATACAAATCTAATATATACTTACAGTTTGCTAATTAATACTTATAAAATAGCTCTACTTATTATATGTACAATATATCCAAATGATTATATTTCTAATATATGCATAACATTTACAGAATGCAAATTTTAATCTAAATCTGCGAAAATCGAATATGGATTGATATATTTAATGACAACAAAACTATCATTCAATCGTTTTGATTTATTTTTTATAATGTTTATACACAAGAAATGAAATAACCAACTGTCTAATTGAAAAACAGAGATAACAAACTGTACAATGTGTTTAGATTATAGGGAATTCCTATATTAATTAAACTAATGAAATAAAACTAACAAACTAACCTGTAATCACATCTCCTATTCGTCCTATGTATAGCATCCAATCTTGTCGTTTGATGAGGCAAACCCGCAATGAATCTTACAAATGCTTATCGTAAACGCGAAGCAGTATTGATTGAATCCGAAAGATAGAACATATAAGAGATGTAGTCAAAACAATTTTATAATTTCACAAATGGCCACATTGAGATAAATCCTGTTGTGAAAATCTGTGTATAAATGTTCAATGAATAAAGAAGATGAATCTTCTAATCTCAAATTCGAACAGAATAATTACTGTATGTTATATATGGGACATAAAACATGGATATCATATAAATTTCATCATAAAAATCTGCAATAAACCATGATATCTAAAGTAATCACAATCTAATTACAAATCGAAATGATCATAACTTGAATAAAAACACGATATATAGAAGCTAAAGCTGTGCAAATATCATCTTCTATTCAAGTCTGTCAATCATAAATCCATAGTTTCTTGTCCCTAGGCAGAGATGATCTAAAGTTTACAAAACAACATACTTATATAGGTTACAGGAACAAAATGTTTCCTACTGATAACATCCAATTTGTTCCAAAAAATGTGGGGGATGCAACCTCTCAGATTCTACTTGATACCAAAAACTAACAACCTATTCTATTTAAAAACATAAAGATAGTATGTTGAGAGATGCCAATGGTGCTTCAAATATTCTTAGAAATCATAGGTTCTTGAAAACAAATAAGAATAAAAGATTTCAGATTTATTTTCGGTTATTAAAACAAGTAATTCGAATTTTTCTAACTAGCTACAGAATCCGACGATTCTGTAGCTAGTTATAATTATAACTAGAATCATATTTTATTGAATCAATCAAAACAAAGTAAAGGAAATCTGTGTAAACAAATCATGTTTCCTAATTTGAAAAAGACAGAACCGTACTAAGGTTATTTAAAAACAAAAATACCTCAAATTAAGGGATTTGAACTAATCAAGCAATCTTTGAATTTACTATTGCAGTCACTGCTTCCATGTTCTTAAAAACAATAGACCTTGTGGTTTTTTGGCGTTTGTATTTGGTTTGAGATACGGATTGGAGTCTGCTATTCTCCTTCGATAGAAAATTCACCTGGTCTTCCAAGGATTTCAGCCGAGACTGAAGTAAAGGAACATCCTTGTAATACCTATCGATTCAGGATCGACATTCATTACAATGCGGTTGTATAGACTGTGTATTGGTGTTGATAGTATTAACAGGTGAGGAATCTTCCATTTGACCTATAGGTTCATTACTGATTTTGATTCTAGGGAAATCGGGATTGTCCTTTAGACATGGTGGAAGGTTTGTAACATAATTGTAGGGTTTATTAGAGAAAAGTCCATATGAATACAAATACTCTTCGGATAGGAATCTTTCAATTTTTGAATCGGAATCCTCACTTACCACAATTGTGTTTTGGTCTGCACAAGTCTTGGGCTTATTTCGAGCACATCGTGAAACCCAACGAGTGACCCTTTTACTCTTATAATTTATATCGACGTTGCCTTTACACTTTTTCCTTGTGGATTTTTTAATAGTCTTAACACAACCCTTAGGATACAAATCTGGTAGAGTGTCGAGTTGGGTAGAATCAGGATAGGTTGAGGGTTCCAAATTAGAAATAGGATCATAGGGCAAGAGCAAAGGAGGAGAGATGGTAGGCTTCACGAGGGTTTCTGTGATGACAGGCTTGTCAACCTGTCCCAACTCACTACTACCAAAACCATTTCGTAACAGAAAATCATCCCAACAATCATTGTTTAATTTCAGCTGATGTATAATAATAATCTTGATTAAACAATGGTTGAACAAACTGGAATCAGACTTCCGCCTTTTAAACCGCTTTGCCATATTGTATAGACTTTGAAGGAGGAAATAGGGCATGTGCAAGGGGAAATTGATAAAACTCATAAGCAATCCCAAGTGAGCGGGTAGTCACTATAGGTGAGTGGGTAGGTGGTGGAGGAGTCTTACGACCACCTCGTGCCATTAATAATTTTTAGGCCCTCCTTCTAGCACCATTTGTTGACGGGTGAAATTGACCACTCGTTAATTGGAGGAGTGAATCTGGTCCGGGATTGTCTACTTAACCCAAGCCGTTTGGATTAATCCATTCCGACGGGTTTAGCGGCTCCATTGGCCGATCTAAGTCCTAAGAAAGTGAAAAAAAAAACTAAAGAAGATAAAATAACTTAATGAAAAACACTCACTGAAAACTATATACAAATCTAATATATACTTATAGTTTGATAACTAATACTTATAAAATATCTCTACTTATTATATGTACAATATATCCAAATGATTATATTTCTAATATATGCATAACAATTACAGAATGCAAATTTTAATATGAATCTGCGAAAATCGAATATGGATTGATTTATTTAAAGATAGCAAAACTATCATTCAATCTTTTTGACTTATTTTTTATAATGTTTATACACAAGAAATGTAGAATGTGTTTAGATTACAGGGAATTCCTATATTAATTAAACTAATGAAATAAAACTAACAAACTAACCTATAATCGCATCTCCTATTCGTCCTGTGTATAACATCCAATCTTGTCGTTTGATGAGGCAAACCCGCAACAGATATTACAAATGCTTCTCGTAAATGCGAAATAGTATTGATTGAATCCGAATAATAGAACATATAAGAGATGTAGTAACAACAATTTTATAATTTCACAAATAGCCACATTGAGATAAATCCTGCTGTGAAAATTTGTATATAAATGTTCAATGAATAAAGAAGATGAATCTTCTAATCTCAAATTCGAACAGAATAATTACTGTATGTTATATATGGGACATAAAACATGGATATCATATAAATTTCATCATACCAATCTGCAATAAACAATGATATCTAGAGTAGTCACAATCTAATTACAAATTGAAATGATCATAAATTGAATAAAAACATGATATATAGAAGCTAAAGCTGTGAAAATATAATCTTATATTCAAGTCTGTCAATCATAAATCCATAGTTTTTTATCCCCAGGCAGAGATGATCTCAAGTTTACAAAACAACATACTTATATAGGTTACAGGAACAAAACGTTTCCTGTTGATAACATCCAATTTGTTCGAAAAAATGTGGGGGATGCAACCTCCCAGATTCTACTTGATACCAAAAACTAACAACCTATTCTATTTAAAAACATAAATATATTATGCTCAGAGATGCCAAAAGTGCTTCAAATCTCCTTAGAAATCATAGCTTCCTGAAAACAAATAAGAATAAAATATTTCAGATGTATTTTCAGTTATTAAAACAAGTAATTCGAATTTTTCTAACTAGCTACAGAATATGACGATTCTGTAGCTAGTTATAATTATAACTAGAATCATATTTTATTGAATCAATCAAAACAAACTAAAGGTAATCTATACAAACAAATCATGTATCCTAATTTGAAAAAGACAGAATCGTACTAAACTTATTTAAAAAAAAAACATACCTCAAATTAAGGGATTTGAGCTAATCAAGCAATCTTTGAATTTACTATTGCAGTCGTTGCTTCCACGTTCTTAAAAACAATAGACCCTATGGTTTTTTGGAGTTTGTCTTTGGTTTGAGCTACAGATTGGAGTCTGCTATTCTCCTTTGTTAGAAAATTCACCTGGTCTTCCAAGGATTTAAGCCGAGACTGAAGTAAATGAACATCTTTGTAATACCTATCGATCCATGATCGACATTCATTACAATGCAGCTGTATGGACTGTGTATTGGCACTGATAGTATTAATAGGTGGGGAATCTTCCATTTGACCTATAGGTTCATTATTGAGTTTGATTCCAGGGAAATCGAGACTGTCCTTTAGACACAATGGAAGGTTTGTAACATAATCGTAGGGTTTATCAGAGCAAAGTCCATATGAATACGGATACTCTTCGGCCAGGAATATTTCAATTTTTGAATCGGAATCCTCACTTACCACAATTGCGTTTTGGTCTTCACAGGGCTTGTGCTTATTTCAAGCACATCGCGAAACCCAATGAGCGCCCCTTTTACTCTTATAATTTATATCGACGTTTCCTTTATACTTTTTCCTTGTGGATTTTTTAACGGTCTTAACACAACCCTTAGGATACGAATCTGGTAGAGTGTCAGGTTGGGTAGAATCAGGATAGGTCGAGGGTTCCAAATTAGAAATAGGATAATAGGGCAAGATCGAAGGAGGAGATATGGTAGGCTTCACGAGGGTTTATGTGACAACAGGCTTGTCAACCTGTCCCAACTCACTACTACCAAAACCATTTCGTAACAAAAAAGCATCCCAACAATCATTATTTAATTTCAACTGATGTATAATAATAATCTTGATTAAACAATGGTGGAACAAACTAGAATCAGGCTTCTTCCTTTTAAACCGCTTTGCCATCTCGTATAGACTTCGAAGGAGGAAATAGGGCATGTGCAAAGGGAAATTGATAAAACTCATAAGCAATTGCAAGTGATACAAGAAAACCAACCCATATCTCCCCTCACAGGTAACAAATTGTTTTACAATAGCTAACAGATCATGCCATCTAGGTTTTAAAGATGAGACAAGCATACCTCGGTTGCAGCTGGTAATTCTCCTTGAGGTGAACAACAATGACCAGGGAACCTCTTCAACCTTTGAGTTTTTGAACCATTTTTGTCCCGTAGCTGGTAGACTGGTAGTTTGGATGATAAAATCTTCATTTAACTCAAGTTGGATGTCTCCTATTTTTGCTCTGCAACCGTCGAATTTCAACGTGAATTCTTGAGCAACTCTTAGATTAAAACCCTCAAACTTTTCAACAAACACACGCCAACCGTTCCTTTCTAAGTCATCTCTGGCATTGTCAAATGATAACAAGGTCTGGATTTCGTTGGGCTTAATCCTCACCACAGGAGCCATGGCTAACAATAGGGAATCAACATGGGATTCAGAGGTAGGGTTTGATAGAAAAAACACAGAGCCATCACCCCAAGTTTCTTCAATGCAATGCAAAGATAGCTAGAAATGGTAGGCAGGAGCGTTAATTACCATGCTTGTGAGAGAGGTCGTGTAGATCGAGGCCATGCAAAGCTATAATACCACGCTTTACTTGAAATGACACCTTGGCATAATGGTACACATAAGGATCAAAACAATTGAAAACAATAGTATTCATATCCACGACTTGATCACAAAGATTAATGTATCAAATAAACATTGAACAATTAAAAATTTTATAAATCAAAACCCCATTGACATTAGTCGAATGCTAAATGAATGGAGGTTTTCATACTCATGTAACCAAGGCATGTTTAAGACCAAGGGGTTATAACAAAGAAAACAACCATGTTCATAGCGAAATACGAAAGTTCGATAATAGACCATATAAACATTAACCCTTTAATATAAAAAAATTAAATCAAGTATGAATTCCAGCTGTGAGTTTTCATGCTTACAGTCATGAAAACAAAAATCGAAAAGCAGGTATGTAGAAAGCGACAAGTGACAAGTGTTGTTTAATGAGAAAGGTTGTGACGAGTAATGAGAATTTAAAGACCCTATGTAGGCATCTTGTAAAAATAGAGATTATATTATTGCTGCCAACAATGGTGACACACTGGTAGAAGTAGTTATCTCTGCCAAACGAATGAGTCCAGATTGGGATAAACAGAAAAAACTTCAGATCGAAAACAACTAAGAAGTTGTCTGAACATCATTATCAATTATAAAACATTCCAGTTTCAGATTACTGTTATTTTAAAAGACAAAAACTGATGATAATCTTCACAAAAGAGAGTCACGATATTAAAGTTAAAATCTTCAATACTGTTGACAGGGCCGCTACTACCAGCAGACATCCATAGCCTCGACAGGGATGCCATTTAACCCACTCCGATATCGGTATCCTGCCAAGAAGTTCTAGATCAGAACAAAGGACGTTTAAGGTCAAAAGAATCCATATCTGAGAATTTTCATATACCTGACATAGTTTCGCTGCCAGCGGGTCTGTTCAGTACCCCGACGAAGTTATCTTGGCATCATGCATGCATTTACCCACTGCCAGCAGACCTCTTCAGTATCTCGGCGGGTTTACAAGCAGTTCCCACAACTCTCTAAAGGTTTATTTAGTTTTAAAGGTATTTAATAGAGTGGGGTGACACTGAAAATCCTGGTTTTTGGACATATCTTAGTAAATTATAGACCTTGAAGAAACTTTTTAGCCGTCCTTCATTAAAATCTAGAGATAGTTTGTTAATAAAACCGACTTTCGAGGGCATGGAGACATCTCTGAGTTGTTTTCTTAAGGAACAGGGACAGCGTAAGAAGAATTTTTTATGGATGATCGTGAATAGCTTCAGTTACAGATTGAAATCAAGAAACGCTTTTCAAACAACAAGTTTTCTTTAACATGGCTGCAAACTTCAGAAAAATATCATAATTGATGCTTAAACAACCTTCAGTAGTCATTTTTAGAGAGAAATTTTTTTGTTGTCTTTGTCTGAACTAGTTCATGGTGTAGGCATGTGCGTCTCAAAAAGAAAAACTGGTAAGCATAAGGGAAAAATCAAAACAAACTAGCAAAGAAAAACAAAAAGAAAGAAAAACAAAAATATTTACACAGTGTACATGGGAGTGTCATCAGGCGAAGTACCTTTTTAGAGCTTGTCCATTCACCGGATAGGTGTCTGGATGTCCCTCTAAATTCTGTAATCAGAAGGAACTGGGACCCAATTTCTCAGCAATTAAGAATGGTCCTAGCCACAAGTTCTGAAACTTTGTATGCTCTCCTTTTCCCTCATACGGTTTGTCCCATTTTAGGACAAGGTCACCTACCTCAAAATTTCTGTCAGAGGCAGAATTGGAATCAAACCAGTTTTTAACAATGAGTTGATGTTGATCTAATTTCCGTTTCTCTTGAGCCCTCACTTCTTCTAATTTTAAAAAAATGTTAATTCGATTCTCCAAAGGGGGACAATCCTATTCTTGTATTTTCTACGATAGATACAGAGAGGGAAGGAGGACATGTGGTGGCAGAATCACCTCTCTACCGTAAATGAGAAAGAAAGGTGAGTTACCCACAACAGTTTTAGGAGTCACTCTATCATCCCAGATTGCGTTTAACAACGCGTTATCCCAATTTTTATGGTTTTCAGAGACCGTTCTCTTGATAATTTTGATCAAATATTTATTAGTCGATTCTGCCAAACCATTGCCTTGGGGGTAATAGCTGGCAGAATACTTTAATTTAATTCCCTTATCTAGAGAGAAATCACTCATCTCAAGATACGAAAAATAAGAAGAATTATCAAATACTAGGCAGTCAGGGATACCGAAACGAGTAATAATATTCAGATTCAAAAAGGATATTACCTGGATTGTATTTACAACTTTTAATGGGGCAGCTTCGGACCACCTGGTGAAGTAATCTGTGGTTGTTATGATATACTTATGCTGCTGTGAGGATGGCGGATTGATTGGGCCTATAATATCTGGACCCCACTGCTGAAAAGGGGAGTCTATTGAAACTGGTTGTAGAGGGAAGGATGGTTTTTGTATCCGTCCAGATGCTTTTTGGAAAATTACACACTTGTGACATAAAGTATGAGCATCTTTAAAAAGTGTAGGATAGTAGTAACCTGCTCTTAATACTTTATGGGCAGTCGTATATCCACCAGAATGTCCACCAGATTCTCCTGCGTGCAATTCCAATAAGACCTTTTCTGCTTCATCTTTCTCAAGACAACGCATTAGTACTCCATCAAAATTTTGACGAAACAGAATACCATTAATCATATGAAAAGAAGAATATTTTAATCTTACTGCTCTTCTTTTTGGGGGATCCAGGTGATGGGGAGCTGATCCATGTTCAAGACAAAATTTTATATCATCATACCAGGGACTAATAGGGTTTTGTGCACAACAGATTTGATTTTGATAGAGTTGTCCTAGGTTCAACTTATCATTTTCCTCTTGCTGTCCTGAAGCTAAATCAACGACAAGCTTGCATAACCCTTGACCTCTTACTATTTGTGCTAGGGTGATTTCTATGTCATACTCTTGCAAGGATGTGACCCAGTTTGCCCTTTTTTCGCCTAGCTCTATCTGTACTAACAGATTTCTGACAACCAGGTAAGGGACAATGATTTTTATCCTAGATTTCAAAAGATAAGATTGGAAGTGCTTTACGGCTTTGAAAACAACATAGGCTTGCTGATCTACTGCTGGGTAATTAAGTTCTGCCCCTTTGAAGGCTAAGCTCGTAAAGGCAATTTGGACTTTATTGTTTTCAGTGTTCTTTTGAGTTAGGACAACGACGTATGAATGGTCATAAGCGAATGTGTAGAGGGTGAAGTCTTGTGAAAAGTTGGGGCTCATTAGAGAAGGAGCATCTATTATGGCCTTTTTTATTGAATTAAAAGCTTGGTTTTCTAAAGGTCCCCAATGGTATTGTATGTCCTTTTTTATTAGGTTTTGTAATGGTCTCACCATTTCTGAAAAGTTGGGGATGAATCTCCTAACAAAGTTTATCTGACCTAAGAAAGATTGCATAGACTTTTTTTATGAGGGAGGAGGGAGTTTCGAAATGACTTGAGTTCTTTCAATTTCGATAATCATACCTTCGCTCGATACAATAAATCCTAAGAATTTACCTTGTTCGACTGTGAAGATAGATTTTTTAGGGTTTAGAGAAATGTCGTACTTACGACATCACTATAGAATGGATCTTAAATGAGCTAGATGATCTTCTTTGTTTTTTGAGAAGACAGTAACGTCGTCTAGGTAAACTACGACAGATTGATTGATTAAGCCTCAGAAGGCGATGTCCATCGCTCTCTGGAAAGTGGCACCGACATTTATGAGCCCAAAGGGCATCTTCCTATAAACATAGGTGCCCCATGGAGTGCCGAAGGTGGTTTTGAGTTGGTCTGGAGGGGACATCAGGACTTGGTTATACCCTGAAAAAACATCCAATAAGGATAATCTTTTAGAGCCAGATACCTGTTGAAGGATGTGTTCCATGGGAGGGACAGGGTAGTTGTCTTTATCAGACGCTCGATTAAGATTTTGAAAATCGACACATAGTCGTATTTCACCACTCTTCTTCCAGACAAGGACAAGATTAGAGACCCATTGTGTGTGCCTAACTAGGAAGATTATCTTAGCATTCATGAGTTTATTTAATTCCTTCTTGACAGTCGGTTCGAGTTTTGGGTGCATTTTCCTTAACTTTTGTTGAAAAGGTTGGGTTTGGGGTTTCATAGGAATAACGTGTTGTATTATGTTAGGATCAAAGGTTTTTAGGTCGTCGTACGTCCAAACAAAAACATCTTTGAATTCCTTAAACAATTTAATAAACCTTTCTTTTTCTCGTTCAGAACACCCCACCACTAAACTAATGCACTATGGGTTGTCTTTAGTTCCCAACTTTACTTTTTCATGTGTCAAAGAGGAACTATTCGTTTTACAGTTCATTGATTTTTTGAACTTGTCGTGAAGATCATAAATTTTTTCTAATCTAACTACAGATTTCAGGATAGAATTTACCATGTCTGATGAAGATTCTGGAGATCTTGGATCTGGTATTACCGTAAAGTCATGAAAATTTTCATCATGAGTACCTTCGTTGATCACCGCGCCCTGGAAAGTTTCTTCCATATGCAGGAAACTTATAATCTGTTGATCGTCATCAAAGACTCTCAAATTCATGATGTTGTCTGGGACGGACGGTCTGAACAACAGTTCGATGGAGAATGCATTCGGAGATAATCCTTCTGTAGGGAAAAGTTTTGAAGCTACGTTAGCTAACAAATCAGCGTCTGAATTATTCAATCTAGGAATAGAATTTATGTTAAATGCAGTAAACTTATTCATCAAATTCCATACCTCAGATTGGTAGCTTTTAAGGTGTGGAGATAAATAGTGGATATAATTTTTTACCTGTCCAATCACGATTTTCGAATCACCAAAGACAGTCAAATTTTGAATGTTCATATCTAATTCTTTTCTGAGGCCTTGCAATAGCTCCTCATATTCTGCTGTGTTGTTTGTACATTCGAATTCTAACCTGCACGCAATCAGGGGCTTGTTACCTGCTGGATTGTTGATCATGCAACCTACACCAGCTCCTTCCTTATATTTTGATCCATCAAAGTAAAGAGACCATATTTGATTGTTGTTGGTTGCATGTGACCACTGGGAAGAAGTTGTTGGCTACGTATATGTAAAAATTTCAGACTATTGTTCTGGGTTAGTAATTGTGGAAGTTTCGACCATGAAATTACCGAAAAACATATCCATCCCCTGTATTTCAGGCGAATCGGCAGAAGGAGTGAATGGTTCATTGGGATCATTTAAATCAGTCACCGTGAACTTTAGATAATGTTCATGATTTACCTTGATTTTGTTGGGCTTTCCATTCTCGGGTAGCCACAAGTGACACCAATCCGTCGCAAAATAGTCGTGTAGCTGTTCTGACTAGTCTCTGCTTAAAAACAAACCATAAACTTCTGGGATATCTAGAACAATAATATCGATCACTTGATGAACTTTAGGGTTGGACGACAATCTTATAAGCACATTTCTAAATTCACCTATAACTTTAACACTAGTTCGATCAAGCTGGATGATCTTCAAGGTGGATGGTTGAACTTCGGTATTAATATTTTGAAAAACAGACCAAGGTATGTTAGATGACGCATCTGAATCTACCATACAGTTGTGCACGTTCCTATTGAAGATTTCAAAAGTTAACAAAAATGGAGGGACATTCATGCGAGTACTAATAGTGGAAGCTTGTTGCTTTTTACTTGCAGCCCCTAAAACTAATTTATCTACATTTGTTACATTATTTACAACAAGGTCTCCTTTTTCGTGAGGATCAGAAGTAGTTTTGGTGGAGGCCTTCTGGGGAACTCTGGGGTTGTTCTGAACACCTTTGTTACTGCTTGGATTTCCATTTTTGTTGTTCTCTGCAATATTTTGTAGCATTTTTTGCAAAAGAAAAGGGAATTTTAATAATTCATAAACATAAATATTAGCCCTAAGCTTTTTTAGATCTTCAACCAAATCATAATCGAAGCTTGGGTTTACTGAATTCTGTTTATTCTCAGTTCATTTAGACTGTTTTGGAGGCAAAGTCATAGTGATTTCAGAAGAAGGCTTGTTTGTTGTCTTACTCCTAGTATTGTAAGGATGCACTGTTTCAAAATTATCTTGAAAAATACTATCCGAAAAATGTCCAAAAATGTTTGGAGACGATTCATCTTCTTCTACTGTCTCTTGTTCAGCTACTTCTTCATGGATCTCAGGAGGCATCAAGTTATCCTCTGCTTCTAGAATCATTTGAATAGCAAATTGCTGGCTTTCTAGATTTAGGCCTTCAGTATTCTAATTAGGTCGGTTGGTGGGAAAAGGTTTCCTAAAAGGGGGTTTGTAAGGCCCTTTACTCGAAGAAGCTTCTCCAACCATCCTTTTCAAATCTATAACTTGATTGGACAGTTTTTGAACGACTTTCTGTAAGTTTTCTAAATCTGAGCTTTCAGGTTGGGTTTTGTTTTGGGAAGGTCTAGGGAGGATTTCAATTTTCTTTTTTGAAGAAGAACTAGTCTCTATTTCATTGCTAGTGGTGTCTTTTAAGCTGAGGATGTCTTTCTTGATCTAACTGGCCTCTTCAAAGGCTTATAACAACGTGGCTTTCTTGGATCCCTTTACCCAAATGGCTATGCTTTGATGTAAGGATTTCGTATAATATGCTATAATAAGATTCTCGGCAGGCATCGAATCTGTAGGGATTCAGTTCTTTAGTGTCAAGAACCTTTGATTAAAGTATTTGATCTTTTCTTTGGGATTCATTCTTAAACTAGAAAGCTCCATGACTAGAACTTCATGAGACTTGTCGTCTCCGAACTTCTCAAGAAACCAGGATTCAAACTTCTCCCATGACACGATGGTGTGGGGCTATTGGGCAAAGTACTAGGTAGAGGCATTGCCCTCAAAGGTGTAGGGAAACAATCTACAGACTACGTCTTCGTGCTTGACGCTACGGATTCTAATGGATAACATAAACTTTTTTATGTGATCTTCGACGATCTATTTGGAGTCGAGGTCGAATTTAGGGAGCCATTTCTCCAGGTGTTTGGGTAAGGGATGATGAGCCCCAGGTATGGCCACTACATCTTGGTCGAGCTAGGGTCTGGCAAGATTTTTCTGGTTGGCCATACGTGTGGGTGGTGTCCAAGGCTGGGATGGGGAATTGCCTTCGTCAGAGTATTCTTCTACAAAAGAAGAAGGAGATGAAGGAGATGAAGGAGGTGGTGATCGTGGTATACCAGATCCTCCCGCTGCAGGTGTAGTGTCTCCAAGGCCGAGCCCCATTGTAAACCATGTTCTGAAAGGAATTGTAATTATGTTTTATAGGCTGGTGAGCTAAGTTTTTATAAGTTGGAGGCTTATGGGTTTGTTAGGCCAGGAGCCTGCTGTTGTATATGTAATCATGCAGAACAATAAATAAAATATAAACACCGTCATGTGCAGACTAACCATGATGAATGAGTGAAGGGGGACTAAGCATCCATAGAGTCGGAAAGGAATTAGGGGCTGGAACGTGGGAAAAGGGGCTAAGTGTTGATCCTAGGGGCTAAGCCTAGGGGGCTTAAGCCTGGGAATAATATTTTAATATTATCCCAAAAGACATGTGCATTTTATGTTTTATCCTAAGTTTCTGGCAAGGGGAGAACATACAAGGGAGATGCGTGCTGGTGGAACGCATGCAGTTTCATGGGTGAAAAGTGTCAACCCTGACGCATGCAAATAAAATGGCCAGGGTGAGTCGTTCCTTCTCCATTCTACCCGATTGTCTGAACGCGTACAGAGCCCTGGATAGTACTACCAACCCGACTCCTGCAGAGAACCTTCGTGTGTCCCTGTGATTCGAAAAATCTGTGTTTGGCTCTGAGAAAATGGGTGTGTATATTCCCTAAACGAGAAGCTTGCATGGATTTCAGAAAAGAGTCTGTGTTTGTTCTGGAAAGTTGGTATACCCCTTCTCTATTCTAAACCGGGGAGTCTGAATCGACCCCTACGTGGATGACTCGTCACGCATACCTGAGAATCCAGAGTGTGAGTCTAATCCGTGTTGCCAAATTGAGAAAACAGAAGTGCCTTGTCCCTGCTAAGCCTGGTTATACTGTTGCATCATTCTGGAGCTGCCCTGGGGTGTTCGTGTTTGGATTCCCGTGGATTGTGGTGGACATGTAGTGTTTGATCCTGTGTGGCTTATTGGCTAGTTTGTACAACACTCTCTCCAGGTGAGAGAGGTGGTTGAAGATTGGAAGCACAGGTTGTTGGACCTGTGAGCGAATCCCTCCAGGTGAGAGAGTGCACAGAGGAAGGAGAGAACTCCTTGAAGGAACCTTGTAGCTTCCATAGAGCCTGGAGACTTCTGGTTCGGCCTGTTCCTGTAAACCAAGGCAAGGGAGATTAGCAGCCGAAGGACTGTCCAGGTGACAGAGAAGGTGTATACTCTTGGGGTGGAACTGGAATGTGGGGAATGAGGGTCTGTGGGCAGTGAGCGTGGGAGGTTCCTTGGAGAGAATCCATTCCTTGTGGTTGTGTGTTGTTTTCCCTGTAACCTCAGCCTAGCCTAGGATTCCTTGTCTTGGGGTGGAGCTTAGTCCTATCTCGGGGGTGCCCCACTGCTACGCTGATGAGAAGTGTGGTCTAAGGCTGGGAGGTTCGTGGAAGGCCTGCACTTGGTTGGTGGATTCTACCATTGTTAAAAGATAAGTATCTGATTATGTTTT
>SNQJ01S0020597.1:28479-44826 GCA_010110895.2 Picea sitchensis
GGTCCAACAACCTGTTGGACCTGTGAGCGACTCCCTCCAGGTGAGAGAGTGCACAGAGGAAGGAAAGAACTCCTTGAAGGAACCTTGTAGCTGCCATAGAGCCTGGAGACTTCTGGTCCAGCCTGTTCCTGTAACCCAAGGCAAGGGAGATTATCAGCCGAAGGACTGTCCAGGTGACAGAGAAGGTGTATACTCCTAGGGTGGAACAAGTATGTGGGGAATGAGGGTCTGTGGGAAGTGAGCGTGGGAGGTTCCTTGGAGAGAATCCCTTCCTTGTGGTTGTGTGTTGTTTTCCCTGTAACCTTAGCCTAGCCTAGGATTCCTTGTCTTGAGNTTGTGTGTTGTTTTCCCTGTAACCTTAGCCTAGCCTAGGATTCCTTGTCTTGGGGTGGAGCTTAGTACCAGCTCGGGGGTGAGCCACTGCTAAGCTGATGAGCAGTGTGGTCTAAGGCTGGGAGGTTCGTGGAAGACCCGCACTTGGTTGGTGGATTCTACCATTGTTAAAAGATAAGTATTTGATTATGTTTTAATCATGTTTTGCATGACTCTACTGTTTATGTTATCATGATTTCCACTGTGTATATGAATTAGTATGAAATGTTATTGATTGTTAATTATGGAAGTAACTCATATGAATAATATGTGTATAATGTGTTTATTTGTGTAAATGCATGTGATTTATAATAACTGTATGAGTTATGTACAAAGTGGTGTTATAGTCTTCTTTTAATAGCGTTTAAACCTTGGTAGCCAGAAAAGGTGTGCTACAACAAGGGTGAGGAATGGATCTGTAGGGTTTAAAGTAAGGTTAGTGCCTTCTAGTTGTTCTCTGATATCATAGAAGTCTAATGGTTGCTCCAAAGATTGGTTTGGTTGTCTTAAACGGGTGAAGGCACTATGAATTCTTATGAGAGATTGGCGAACAATCTCTTGTATGTCACCACCTGTGGGATTTTGATTTACTGGTTCAACTGTGATCCGTAGATCATTGTTTGATGTGGTTGTTGTTTGAGGGACAATGTTTTTGTCGGAATGACTTCTAGTCACTATAGGTGAGCGGGTAGGTGGTGGAGGATTCTTACGACCACCTCGTGCCATTAATAATTTGCAGGCCCTCCTTCTAGCACCATTTGTTGATGGGCGAAATTGACCGCTCGTCAACTGGAGGAGTGAATCTAGTCCGGGATTGTCTACTTAACCCAATTTGTTTGGATTAATCCACTCCGACAGGTTTAGCGGCTCCATTGGCCGATCTAAGTCCTAATAAAGTGAAAAAAAAAACTAAAGAAGATAAAATAACTTAATGAAAAACACTCACTGAAAACTATATACAAATCTAATATAAACTTATAGTTTGCTAACTAATACTTATAAAATATCTCTACTTATTATATGTACAATATATCCAAATGATTATATTTCTAATATATGCATAACATTTACAGAATGCAAATTTTAATTTAAATCTGCGAAAATCGAATATGGATTGATTTATTTAACGATAGAAAAACTATCATTCAATCTTTTTGATTTATTTTTTATAATGTTTATACACAAGAAATGAAATAACCAACTGTCTAATTGAAAAACAGAGATAACAAACAGTAGAATGTGTTTAGATTACAGGGAATTCCTATATTAATTAAACTAATGAAATAAAACTAACAAACTAACATGTAATCACATCTCCTATTTGTCCTGTGTATAGCATCCAATCTTGCCGTTTGATGAGGCAAACCCACAACAGATCTTACAAATGCTTCTCGTAAACGTGAAACAGTGTTGATTGAATCTAAATAACAGAACATATAAGAGATGTAGTAAGAACAATTTTATAATTTCACAAATGGCCACATTGAGATAAATCATGCTGTGAAAATTTGTGTATAAATGTTCAATGAATAAAGAAGATGAATCTTCTAATTTCAAATTCGAACAGAATAATTATTGTATGTTATATATGGCACATAAAACATGGATATCATATAAATTTCATCATACCAATCTGCAATAAACCATGATATCTAAAGTAGTCACAGTCTAATTACAAATCGAAATGATCATAACTTGAATAAAAACATGATATATAGAATCTAAAGCTGTGCAAATATCATCTTATATTCAAGTCTGACAATCATAAATCCATAGTTTTTTATCCCTAGGTAGAGATGATCTCAAGTTTACAAAACAACATACTTATATAGGTTACAGGAACAAAACGTTTCCTGCTGATAACATCCAATTTGTTCCAAAAAATGTGGGGGATGCAACCTCCCAGATTCTATTTGATACCAAAAACTAACAGCCTATTCTATTTAAAAACATAAAGATATTATGCTGAGAGATGCCAAAAGTGATTCAAATATCCTTAGAAATCATAGGTTCCTCAAAACAAATAAGAATAAAATATTTCAGATGTATTTTCAGTTATTAAAACAAGTAATTCAAATTTTTCTAACTAGCTACAGAATCTGACGATTCTGTAGCTAGTTATAATTATAACTAGAATCATATTTTATTGAATCAATCAAAACAAACTAAAGGTAATCTATACAAACAAATCATGTTTCCTAATTTGAAAAAGACAGAATCGTACTAAACTTATTTAAAAAAAAAACATACCTCAAATTAAGGGATTTGAACTAATCAGGCAATCTTTGAATTTACTATTGCAGTCGTTGCTTCCACGTTCTTAAAAACAACAGACCCTGTGGTTTTTGGGAGTTTGTCTTTGGTTTGAGCTACGGATTGGAGTCTTCTATTCTCCTTTGTTATAAAATTCACATGGTCTTCGAAGGATTTAAGCCGAGACTAAAGTAAAGGAACATCTTTGTAATACCTATCGATCCAGGATCGACATTCATTACAATGCGATTGTATAGACTGTGTATTGGCACTGATAGTATTAACAGGTGGGGAATCTTCCATTTGACCTATAGGTTCATTACTAAGTTTGATTCCAGGGAAATCGAGATTGTCCTTTAGACACAATGGAAGGTTTGTAACATAATCGTAGAGTTTATCAGAGCAAAGTCCATATGAATACGGATACTCGTTGGCCAGGAATCTTTCAATTTTTGAATCGGAATCCTCACTTACCACAATTGCGTTTTGGTCTTCACAGGGCTTGGGATTATTTCGAGCACATCGCGAAACCCAACGAGCGACCCTTTTACTCTTATAATTTATATCGACATTGAGTTTACACTTTTTCCTTGTGGATTTTTTAACGGTCTTAACACAACCCTTAGGATACGAATCTGGTAGAGTGTTAGGTTGGGTAGAATCAGGATAGGTCGAGGGTTCCAAATTAGAAATAGGATAATAGGGCAAGAGTGAAGGAGGAGATATGGTAGGCTTCACGAGGGTTTCTGTGATGACAGGCTTGTCAACCTGTCCCAACTCACTACTACCAAAACCATTTCGTAACAGAAAAGCATCCCAATAATCATTGTTTAATTTCAACTGATGTATAATAATAATCTTTATTAAACAATGGCGGAACAAACTAGAATCAGGCTTCTGCCTTTTAAACCACTTTGCCATCTTGTATAGACTTCGAAGGAGGAAACAGGGCATGTGCAGGGGGAAATCGATAAAACTCATAAGCAATCGTAAGTGATACAAGAAAACCAACCCATATCTCCCCTCACGGGTAAGGAATTGTATCACAATATCTAATAGATCATGCCATCTAGGTTTTAAAGCTGAGACAGGCATACCTCAGTCGCAGCTGGTAATTCTCCTTGAGGTGAACAACAATGAGCAGGGAACCTCTTCAACCTTTGAGTTTTTAAACCATTTTTGTCCGACAGCTGGTAGACTGGTAGCTTGGCTTCTAAAATCTTCATTTAACTCAATTTGGACGTCTCCCATTTTTTCTCTGCAACCGTCGAATATCAACGCGAATTCTTGAGCAGCTCTTAGATTAAAACCCTCGAACTTTTCAACAAACACACGCCAGCCATTCCTTTCTAAGTCATCTATGGAATTATCAAATGATAACAAGGTCTGGATGCCATTGGGCTCAATCCTCACCACAGGAGCCATGGCTAACAACAGGGAATCAACACGGGATTCAGAGGTAGGTTTTGATAGAAAAAACACAGAGCCATCGCCCTGAGTTTCTTCAATGCAATGCAAAGATAGCTCGAAATGGTAGGCATGAGCGTTAATTACCATGCGTGTGAGAGAGGTTGTGTAGATCGAGGCCATGCAAAGATATAATACCACAATGTACTTGAAATGACACCTTGGCATAATGGTACACATAAGGATCAGAACAGTTGAAAACAATAGTATGCATATCCACGACTTGATCACAAAGATTAATGTATCAAATAAACATTGAACCATTAAAAATTTTATAAACCAAAACCCCATTGACATTAGTCGAATGCTAAATGAATGGAGGTTTTTATACTCATGTAACCAAGGCATGTTTAAGACCAAGGGGTTATAACAAGGAAAAAAACCATGTTCATAGTGAAATATGACAATTCAACAATAGACCATATAAACATTAACCCTTTAATAATAAAAAAATGAAATCAAGTATGAATTCCAGCTGTGAGTTTTCATGCTTACAGTCATGAAAACAAAAATCGAAAAGCATGTATGTAGAAAGCGACAAGTGACAAGTGTCGTTTAATTAGAAAGGTTTTGATGAGTAATGAGAATTTAAAGACCCTATTTAGGAAGCTTGTAAAAATAGAGATTATATTATTGCTGCCAACAATGGCGACACACTAGTAGAAGTAGTTATCTCTGCCAAACAAATGAGTCCAGATTGGGATAATCAGAAAAAAATTCAGATCGAAAACAACTAAGAATTTGTCTGAACATCATTATCAATTATAAAACATTCTAGTTTCAGATTACTGTTATTTTAAAAGACGAAAACTAATGAAAATATTGACAAAAGAGAGTCACAATATTAAAGTTAAAATCTTCAATACTGTTGACAGGGCCGCTGCTTCCAGCAGGCATCATTAGCCTCGACAGGGATGCCATTTAACCCACTTCAATATCTGTATCCTGCCAAGAAGTTCTAGATCAGAACAAAGGACATTTAAGTTCAAAAGAATCCATATCTGAGAATTTTCATATACCTGACATAGCTTCACTACCAGTGGGCCTATTCAGTACCCCGACGAAGTTATCTTGGCATCATGCATGCATTTACCTGCTGCCAGCAGACCTGTTCAGTATCCCGACGGGTTTACAAGCACTTGCCACAACTCTCTGAAGGTTTATTTAGTTTTAAAGATATTTAATAGAGCGGGGTGACACTGAAAATCCTGTTTTTTGGACATATCTTAGTAAATTACAGACCTTGAAGAAACTTTTTAGCTTTCCTTCATTAAAATCTATAGATAGTTTGTTAATAAAACGGATTTTCGAGGGTAGGGAGACATCTCTAAGTTGTTTTCTTAAGGAACAGGGACATCGTAAGAAGAATTTTTTATGGATGATCGTGAATAGCTTCAGTTACATATTGAAATCAAGAAACACTTTTCAAACAACAAGCTTTCTTTGATATGGCTGCAAACTTTAGAAAAATATCATAATTGATGCTTAAACAACCTTCAGTAGTCATTTTTAGAGGAGAAATTTTTTTGTTCTGTTTTTCGGAACTAGTTCATGGTGCAGGCATGTGCGTCTCAAAAATAAAAATTGGTAAGCATAAGTGAAAAATCAAAACAAACCAACAAAGAAAAACAAAAAGAAAGCAAAACAAAAATATTTACATAGTGTACATGGGAGTGTCATCAGGCGAAGTACCTTTTTAGAGCTTGGCCATTCACTGGATAGGTGTCTGGCTATCCCTCTAAATTCTGTAATCGGAAGTAACTGGGACCCAATTTCTCAACAATTAAGAATGGTCCTAGCCACAAGTTCTGAAACTTTGTATGCTCTCCTTTTCCCTCATGCGGCTTGTCCCATTTTAAGACAAGGTCACCTACCTCAAAATTTCTGTCAGAGGCAGAATTGGAATCAAACCAGTTTTTAACAATGAGTTGATGTTGATCCAATTTTCATTTTGCTTGAGCCCTCACTTCTTCTAATTTTAACAAAGTGTTAATTCGATTCTCCAAAGGGGGACAATCCTCTTCTTGTATTTTCTGTGATAGCTGTAGAGAGGGAAGGAGGACATGTGGTGGAAAAATTGCCTCTCTACTGTAAACGAGAAAGAAATGTGAGTTACCCACAATAGTTTTAGGAGTCACTCTATCAGCCCAGATTGCATTTAACAACGCATTATGACAACTTTTATAGTTTTCAAAGACCGTTCTCTTGATAATTTTGATCAAATTTTTATTAGTCGATTCTCCCAAACCATTGCCTTGGGGGTAATAGCTGGCAGAATACTTTAATTTAATTCCCTTATCTAGAGTGAAATCACTCATCTCANTTTTATAGTTTTCAAAGACCGTTCTCTTGATAATTTTGATCAAATTTTTATTAGTCGATTCTCCCAAACCATTGCCTTGGGGGTAATAGCTGGCAGAATACTTTAATTTAATTCCCTTATCTAGAGTGAAATCACTCATCTCAAGAGATGAAAAATAAGAAGCATTATCAAATACCAAGCAGTCAGGGATACAGAAACGAGTAATAATATTCGAATTCAAAAAGGATATTACCTGGCTGGTATTTACAACTTTTAACGGGGCAGCCTCGGACCACTTGGTGAAGTAATCTGTGGTTGTTATGATATACTTATGCTGTTGTGAGGATGGTAGATTGATTGGGCCTATAATATCTAGACCCCACTACTGAAAAGGGGAGTCTACTGAAACTGGTTGCAGAGGTAAGGCTGGTTTCTGTATCCATCCAGATGATTTTTGGCAAATTACACACTTGTGACACAAAGCATGAGCGTCTTTAAAAAGTGTAGGCCAGTAGTAACCTGATCTTAATACTTTATGGGCAGTGGTATCTCCACCAAAATTTCCACCAGCTTCTCCTACATGCAATTCCAATAAGACCTTTTCTGCTTCATCTTTCTCAAGACAATGCATTAGTACTCCATCAAAATTTTGACGAAACAAAATACCATTAATCAGCTGAAAAGAAGCAGATTTTAATCATAGTGATCTTCTTTTTGTGGGATGTAGGTGACGAGGAGCTGATCCATTTTCAAGACAAAATTTTATATCATCATATCAGGGACTAACAGGTTTTTATGCACAACAGATTTGATTTTGATAGAGTTGTCTTGGGTTCAACATATCATTTTCCTCTTGTTGTCCTGCAGCTGAATCAATGACAAGCTTGCATAACCCTTGACCTCCTAGTATTTGTGCTAGGGTGATTTCTATGTCATACTCTTGCAAGGATGTGACCCAGTTTGCCCTTTTTTCTCCTAGTTCTTTCTGTACTAACAGATTTATGACAGCCGGGTAAGGGACAATGATTTTCGTCCTAGATTTCAAAGGATAAGATCGGAAGTGCTTTGCTGCTTTGAAAACAGCATAGGCTTGATGATCTACTGCTGGGTAATTAAGTTCTGCCCCTTTGAAGGCTGAGCTCATAAAGGCAATTGGGAATTCATTGTTTTCAGCGTTCTTTTGAGTTAGGACATCGACGTATGAACGGTCAGAAGAGAACGTGTAGAGGGTGAAGTCTTGCGAAAAGTCGGGCATCATTAGAGACAGAGCATCTATTATGGCCTTTTTTATTGAATTAAAATCCTGGTTTTCTAAAGGTCCCCAATGGTATTGTACGTCATTTTTTATTATCTTTTGTAATGGTCTCACCATTTCTAAAAAGATGGGGACGAATCTCCTAACAAAGTTTATCTGACCTAAGAAAGATTGCATAGACTTTTTTGACGAGGGAGGAGGGAGTTTCAAAATGACTTGAGTTATTTCAGGATCGATAATCATCCCTTATCTCGATACAATAATTCCTAATAGTTTACCTTGTTCTACTGCGAAGATAGATTTTTTAGGGTTTAAAGAAATGTCGTACTTACGACATCGCTGTAGAATGGATCTTAAATGAGCTAGATGATCTTCTTTGTTTTTCGAGAAAACAGTAACGTCGTCTAGGTAAACTACGATAGATTGATTGATTAAGCCTCAAAAAGCGATGTCCATCACTCTATGGAAAGTGGCACCGATATTTATGAGCCCAAAGGGCATCTTCCTATAAGCATAGGTGCCCCATGGAGTGCAGAAGGTGGTTTTGAGTTGGTCTAGAGGGGACATTGGGACTTGGTTATACCCTGAAAAACCATCCAATAAGGATAATATTTTAGAACCAGATACCTGTTGAAGGATCTGTTCCATGGGAGGGACATGATAGTTTTCTTTATCAGACACTCGATTAAGATTTTAGAAATCGACACATAGTCGGATTTCATCACTCTTCTTCTGGACAGGGACAAGATTAGATACCCATTGTGTGTGCCTAACTTGGAAGATTATCTTAGCATTCAATAGCTTATTTAATTCATTCTTGACAGTTTGTTTGAGTTTTGGATGCATTTTCCTTAACTTTTGTTGAAAAGGTTGGGTTTGGGGTTTCATAGGAATAACGTGTTGTATGATGTTAGCATCAAAGGTTTTTAGGTCATTGTACATCCAAGAAAAAACATCTTTGAATTCCATAAACAATATAATACGCACTGCTTTTTCTTGTTCAGAACACCCCACCCCTAAATTAATGCACTGTGGGTTGTCTTTAGTTCCCAAGTTTACTTTTTCATGCGTCAAAGAGGAACTATTCGTTTTACAGTTCACTGATTTTTTGAACTTGTCGTGAAGATCATAAAATTTTTCTAATCTAACTATAGATTTCAGGATAGAATTTACCATGTCTGATGAAGATTCTAGAGATCTTGGATCTGGTATTACCATAAAGTCACAGAGATTTTCGTCATGAGTACCTTCGTTGATCACTGTTCCCTGGAAAGTTTCTTCCATATGCAGGAAACTTATAATTTGTTGATCGTCATCGAAGACTCTCCAATTCGTGATGTTGTCTGGGACAGATGGTCTGAACAACAGTTCGACAGAGAATGCATTCAGAGATAAGACTTCTGCAGGGAAAAGTTTTGAAGCTACGTTAGCTAACAACTCAGATTCCGAATTATTCAATATAAGAATAGAATTTATGTTAAATGCAACAAACTTATTCATCAAATTCCATACCTCAGATTGGTAGCTTTTAAGGTGCAAAGATAAACAATGGATAGAATTTTTTACCTGTCTAACCACGATTTTCGAATCACCAAAGAAAGTCAAATTTTGAACATTCATATCTAATGCTTTTCTGAGGCCTTGCAATAGCGCCTCATAGTTTGTTGTGTTGTTTGTACATTCGAATTCTAACCTTCATGCAATCAGGGTCTTGTTACCTGCTGGATTGATGATCACACAGCCGACACCAGCTTCTTCCTTGGATTTTGATCCATCAAAGTAAAGAGACCATATTTGATTGTTGTCGGTTGCATGTGACCACTAGGAAGAAGCTGTTGGCTGCGTATATGTTAAAATTTCAGACTATTGTTCCGGGTTAGTAATCATGGAAGTTTCGGCCATGAAATTACCAAAAAAGGTATCCATCCCCTGTATTTCAGTCGAATCGGCAGAAGGAGTGAATGGTTCATTGGGATCATTTAAATCAGTCACTATGAATTTTAGATAACGTTCACGATTTACCTTGATTCTGTTGGGCTTTCCATTCTCGGGTAGCCACAAGTGAGACCAATCCGTCGCAAAATAGTCGTCTAGCTGTTCTGACCAGTCTCTTCTTAAAAACAAACCATAAACTTCTGTGATATCTACAATAATAATATCGATCACTTGATGAACTTTAGGGTTAGACGACAATCTTATAAGCACATTTCTCAATTCGCCTATAACTTTAACATTAGTTCAATCTAGCTGGATGATCTTCAAGGTGGATGGTTGAACTTCAACATTAATCTTTTGACAAAAGGACCAAGGCATTACATTAGATGACACGCCTGAATCTACCATACAGTTGTGCACGTTCCTATTGAAGATTTCAAAAGTTAACAAAAATGGAGGGACATTCATGTGAGTACTAATAGTGGAAGCTTGTTGCTTTTTACTCGCGGCCCCTAAAACTAATTTATCTACATTTGTTACATTATTTACATGAAGGTCTCTTTTTTCGTGAAGATCAGAAGTAGTTTTGGCAGAGGCCTTCAGGCGAACTCTGGGGTTCTTCTGAACACCTTTGTTACTGCTTGGATTTCCATTTTTGTTGTTCTCTGCAATATTTTGTAGCATTTTTTGCAGAAGAAAAGGGAATTGTAATAATTCATAAACAAAAATATTAGCCCTAAGATTTTTTAGATCTTCAACCAAATCATAATCTAAGCTTGGGTTTACTGAATTTTGTTTAGTCTCAGTTGATTTAGACTGTTTTGGAGGAAAAGTCATAGTGATTTCAGAAGAAGGCTTGTTTGTTGTCTTACCCCTAGTATTGTAAGGATGCACTGTTTCAAAATTAGCTTGAAAAATACTCTCTGAAAAATGTCCAAAAATGTTCGGAGAGGATTCATCTTCTTCTACTGTCTCTTTTTCAGCTACTTCTTCAGGGATCTCAGGAGGCATCAAGTTATCCCGTGCTTCTAAAATCGTTTGAATACCGAATTGTATGCTTTCTAGATTTAAGCCTTCAGTATTTGAATTAGGTCGGTTGGTGGGAAAAGGCTTCCTAAAAGGGGGTTTCTAAGGCCCTTTGCTCGAATAATCTTCTTCAGCCATCCTTTTCAAATATATAACTTGATTGGACAGTTTTTGAACGACTTTCTGTAAGTTTTGTAAATCTGAGCTTTCAGGTTGGGTTTTGTTTTGGGAAGGTCTAGGGAGGATTTTGATTTTCTTTTTGGAAGATGAACTAGTCTCTATTTCATTGCTAGTGGTGTCTTTTAAGCTAAGGATGTCTTTCTCGATATGAATGGCCTCTTCGAAGGCTTCTAACAACATGGATTTCTTGGATCTCTTTACCCAAATGGCTATGCTTTGATGTAAGGATTTCGTATAATATGCTCTAATAAGATTCTCGACAGGCATCGAATCCGTAGGGATTTGGTTCTTTAGTGTCAAGAACCTTTGATTAAATTCTTTGATCTTTTCTTTGGGATTCATTCTTAAACTAGAAAGCACCATGACTAGAAATTCAGGAGACTTGTCATCTCCAAGCTTCTCAAGAAAACATGATTCAAACTTCTCCCATGACACGATGGTGTGGGGTTATTGGGTAAAGTACCAGGTAGAGGAATTGCCCTCAAATGTGTAGGGAAACAATCTATAGACCATGTCTTCGTACTCGACACTAAGGAGTATAATGGCTAACATAAACTTTTTCATGTGATCTTCGGCGATCTGTTTGGAGTCCGAGTCGAATTTAGGGAGCCATTTCTCCAGGTGTTTGGGTAAGGGATGTTGAGGCCCAGGTATGGCCACTACATCTTGGTCGAGCCAGGGTCTGGAGGGATTGTTTTGGTTGGCCATAGGTGTGGGTGGTGTCAAAGGCTGGGATGGGGAACTGCCTTCGTTAGAGGATTCTTCTCCAAAAGAAGAAGGAAATGAAGGAGGTGGTGATGGTGGTATACCAGATCCTCCTGCTGCAGGGGTGAGGATTGGATCTATAGGGTTTAAAGTAAGGTTAGTGCCTTCATGTTGTTCTCTGATATTAGAGAAGTCTAATGGTTGGTCCAAAGGTCGGTTTGGTTGTCTTAAACAGGGGAAGGCACTATGCGTTCTTATGAGAGATTGGCAAACAATCTCTTGTATGTCAACACCCGTGGGATTTGGAGTTACTGGTTCAACTGTGATCCGTAGATCGTCGTTTGATGTGGTTGTTATTTGAGGGACAATGTTTTCATCGAAATGAATTCTAGTCACTATAGGTGACCAGGTATGTGGTGGAGGAGTCTTACGACCACCTCGTTCCATTAATAATTTTTAGGCCCTCCTTCTAGCACCATTTGTTGACGGGCAAAATTGACCGCTCGTCAACTGGAGGAGTGAATCCGGTCCGGGGTTGTCTACTTAACCCAATCCATTTGGATTAATCCACTCTGACGGGTTTAGCAGCTCCATTGGCCAATCTAAGTCCTAAGAATGTGAAAAACAAAAATAAAGAAGATAAAATAACCTAATGAAAAACACTCGCTGAAAATTATATACAAATCTAATATATACTTACAGTTTGCTAACTAATACTTATAAAATAACTCTACTTATTACATGTACAATATATCCAAATGATTATATTTCGAATATATGCATAACATTTAATGAATGCAATTTTTTTATCTAAATCTATGAAAATCGAATATGGATTGATTTATTTAGTGACAACAAAACTATCATTCAATCTTTTTGATTTATTTCTTATAATGTTTATACACAAGAAATGAAATAACCAATTATCTAATTGAAAAACATAGATAGAAAACAATAGAATGTGTTTAGATTACAGGAAATTCCTATATTAATTAAAATAATGAAATAAAACTAACAAACTAACCTGTAATCGCATCTCCTATTCGTCCTATGTATAGCATCCAATCTTGTCGTTTGATGAGGCAAACCCACAACAAATATTACAAATGCTTCTCGTAAACGCAAAGCAGTATTTATTGAATCCGAATGACAGAACATATACGATATGTAGTAAGAACAATTTTATAATTTCACAAATGGCCACATTGAGATAAATCCTGCTGTGAAAATTTGTGTATAAATGTTCAATGAATAAAGAAGATGAATCCTCTAATCTCAAATTCGAACAGAATAATTACTGTATGTTATATATGGGACATAAAACATGGATGTCATATAAATTTCATCATACCAATCTGCAATAAACCATGATATCTAAAGTAGTCACAATCTAATTACAAATCGAAATGATCATAACTTGAATAAAAACACGATATATAGAAGCTAAAGTTGTGCAAATATCATCTTCTATTCAAGTCTGTCAATCATAAATCCATAGTTTTTGGTCCCCAGGCAGATATGATCTCAAGTTTACAAAACAACATACTTATATAGGTTACAGGAACAAACCGTTTCCGGCTAATAACATCCAATTTGTTCCAAAAAATGTGGGGGATGCAACCTCCTAGATTCTACTTGATACCAAAAACTAACAACCTATTCTATTTAAAAACATAAAGATAGTATGCTGAGAGATGCCAACAGTGATTCAAATATCCTTAGAAATCATAGGTTCCTAAAAACAAATAAGAATAAAAGATTTCAGATGTATTTTCAGTTATTAAAACAAGTAGTTCAAATTTTTCTAACTAGCTACAGAATCTGACGATTCTGTAGCTAGTTATAATTATAACTAGAATCATATTTTATTGAATCAATCAAAACAAACTAAAGGTAATCTGTGCAAACAAATCATGTATCCTAATTTGAAAATGACAGAATCGTACTAAATTTATTTAAAAAAAAAACATACCTCAAATTAAGGGATTTGAACTAATCAAGGAATCTTTGAATTTACTATTGCAGTCGCTGCTTCCACGTTCTTAAAAACAATAGACCCTGTGGTTTTTTGATGTTTTTCTTTGGTTTGAGCTACGTATTGGAGTCTATTGTTCTCCTTCATTAGCAAATTTACCTGGTCTTCCAAGGATTTAAGCTGAGACTGAAGTAAAGGCACATATTTGTAATACCTATCAATCCAGGATCAAAATTCATTACAATGCGGCTGTATAGACTGTGTATTGGAACTTATAGTATTAACAGGTGGGGAATCTTCCATTTGACTTATAGGTTCATTACTAAGTTTGATTCCAGGGAAATCGAGATTGTCCTTTAGACACGGTGGAAGGTTTCTAACATAATCGTAGGGTTTATCAGAGCAAAGTCCATATGCATACGGATCTTGTTCGGCTAGGAATCTTTCAATTTCTGAATCGGAATCCTCAGTTACCACAATTGCGTTTTGGTCTTCATAGGGCTTTGGCTTATTTTGAGCACATCGTGAAACTAAACGAGCGGCCCTTTTACTCTTATAATTTATATCGATGTTGCCTTTACACTTTTTCCTTGTGGATTTTTTAACAATCTTAACACAACCCTTAGGATACGAATCTGGTAGAGTGTCGGGTTGGTTAGAATCAGGATAGGTTGAGGGTTCCAAATTAGAAATAAGATCATAGGGAAAGAGCGAAGGAGGAGAGATGGTAGGCTTCATGAGGGTTTTTGTGACGACAGGCTTGTCAACCTGTCCCAACTCACTACTACCAAAACCATTTCGTAACAGAAAAGCATCCCGACAATCATTGTTTAATTTCAACTGATGTATAATAATAATCTTGATTAAACAACGGTGGAACAAACTAGAATCAGACTTCTGCCTTTTAAACTGCTTTGCCATCTTGTATAGACTTCAAAGGAGGAAATAGGGAATGTTCAGGAAGGAATCGATAAAACTCATAAGCAATCGAAAGTGATACAAGAAAACCAACCCATATCTCCCCTCATAGGTAACGAACTATTTCACAATAGCTAACAGATCATTCCATCTAGGTTTTAAAGTTGAGACAAGCATACCTCGGTCGCAACTGGTAATTCTCCTTGAGGTGAACAACAATGACCAGGGAACCTCTTCAACCTTTGAGATTTTGAACCATTTTTGTCCCACAGCTGGTAGACTGGTAGCTTAGCTTATAAAATCTTCATTTAACTCAAGCTAGACGTCTCCTATTTTTTCTCTGCAACCGTCGAATGTCAACGCGAATTCTTGAGCAACTCTTAGATTAAAACCCTCGAACTTTTCAACAAACACACGCCATCCGTTCCTTCTAAGTCATCTCTGGCATTGTCAAATGATAACAAGGTCTGGATACCGTTGGGCTCAATCGTCACCACAGGAGCCATGGATAACAACAGGGAATCAACATGGGATTTGGAGGTAGGGTTTGATAGAAAAAACAAAGAGCCATCGCCTCGATTTTCTTCAATGCAATGCAAAGATAGCTCGAAATGGTAGGCAGGAGCGTTAATTACCATGCGTGTGAGAGAGGTCATGTAGATCGAGGCCATGCAAAGCTATAATAGCACGTTGTACTTGAAATGACACCTTGGCATAATGGTATGCATAAGGATCAGAACAGTTGAAAACAATAGTATGCATATCCACGACTTGATCACAAAGATTGATGTATCAAATAAACATTGAACCATTAAAAATTTTATAAATCAAAACCCCATTGACATTAGCTGAATTTTAAATGAATGGATGTTTTTATACTCATGTAACCAAGGCATGTTTAAGACCAAGGGGTTATAAAAAGGAAAACAACCATGTTTATAGAGAACTACAACAATTCGACAATAGACCATATAAACATTAACCCTTTAATAAAAATAAATGAAATCAAGTATGAATTCCAGCTGTGATTTTTCATGCTTACAGTCATGAAAACAAAAATCGAAAAGCAGGTATGTAGAAAGAGACAAGTGACAAGTGTCATTTAATGAGAAAGGTTGTGACGAGTAACGAGAATTTAAAGACCCTGTGTAGGAAGCTTGTAAAAATAGAGATTATATTATTGCTGCCAACACACCAATACCTCCCAGCCAACGCCAGGGGTACTCTTCTTCCCCCTTAGCCCCACGATCCGCAAAGGGGCCACACACACACTATCCAGAGATTTCAACTAGCTCCTATCTCGCCTCGCAAGGCCGAGCTACCACTCCTCACCGAGATGGGTATCCAAACTCCCACAAGTTAAGTCAGTCAAGTGGATATTTATGCAGTGTAACGTTACTTAAACAGAATATCTCCAACCTCCATCTCCTCCCTTCATTATATAGAGTTTCATGGTTCCTTACTTTCCTAAAATCTCGTTTAATTAAATTTTTTAAAATATAATTCCTAAAAATTCCTCCGCGTACAAGTGTCACCCATCCCCTTCATTCCTCCATCAATTATTTTCTTTAATTAATTAACTATCTTTCTTTCCCTCACCCACCTAGAGTTACTCCTAGAATCACTCCTAGGTGTCCCCAAATTCTCTTACAGGTTTTAATGGCTTTCCCCATTATTAAATTGTTAGTTCAGTTTAAATTAGAAAGATCTTAAATGGTAGATACTTTCCTAAGTTTGACTTTCTTCTTTTTCCCTTATGTTCCCTTTTTCCCTTTTTATGTTTACCTATTTTCCTAGTTTCCTAAAATATTAGATTTTTCCCTCTTTCCCCTTTTAGTTAGAACTCAAAAAGGAAGGTGTGGAAATTAACCCCCTTTTTTTCCTTTTCTCATTAAATTAATATATTTTAAATTATCTTAAAATAATAAAACGATTAATTCCCTTTTTAAATTTTAATCC
>SNQJ01S0020597.1:62726-79078 GCA_010110895.2 Picea sitchensis
TTCAAAAGATACATATTCTATTAGAAGGTCCATAAATCCTCAATGGAGTCTAAGAGAAAGTTCCATGCTCTTGATCAAGAGAGAGAAGTCAACCAATCATAACCTTAAAGAGAAGGGAAACTCATTTTTCCACATAGTCTCATTGATAGAATTCAACCAATCATAGAATTTAAAGCCAACCAATCATAACCTTAAAGAGATGGGAAACTCCTTTTTCCACATAGTCTCATTGAGAGAAGTCAACTAATCATAGCCTTTAAGAGAGGGGTCAGTCCCCTTTCCACAGAGTATCATTAATAATATATTTCAATTTATTTCCAAGGACATTCATGTAATTAAATATTGATAACACTAATATCCTTATGCCATCTTGAATAATCTATGCCTATCTAAGATTAAATCTAAAGAAGGGATCTTGATCAATCCAACCTTCACAAAGATTAACATATGTTGAAATGGGGGTTTATGTTATTCTTAATCCTTTACTGAATCAACATGATATACAAAAAGATACCCATTATGCTTAATACTTATGATAAATTTGTTCACAACCATTAATATCAATATGATTTTTTTATGGCTTAAGGCTCTTGCTTTTATCCCCTAGCCATGGGCAGGATGATGATACGCATTCTTATTAATTACAAAACATACTAATACTGTCCATATTCATAGTCACATGACTTATTCATGACTATAAGACATGAGAAAGAATCATTTAGGGCATGATTCCCTTGATTTCCTTCCCCAACCATGGTACAATCCTTAGCTCCTATATGTTTTGTGGAAAAAATCCATAATGAACCCATATCCCACATGAAGGCCAAACATCCATTAAAAAGGATTGATGTGGTTGTTCAAGTCCTAATTCATGGATCTTGAGCTTGAGAATCTTTTTTTGGGGCCTAAGTTCCGTATTTTCATATCCTAGACACGGTATAGGCCTTGATATACGTTTTTATTGTGCAAAACACATTGATGGTGTTAGATATCCCCCAAAGAGACTAATGATCCGATACAAAAGTCGTATGTAGTTTTTTGAGGACTACTACATGAAGCTTGATCTCAATTTATTTCAAATAGGGTGTTATAACCTTGCATTCCTTCCCTAACCATATATAAGGCTCTAAGTGCATTGCATGGTGAAAAAAACTCCTCAAGACCCAACCTTGGTTCTCCAAACTTGTGAATAGTTCCCATATACCACCCAAAGGCTAGAGATACCTTACAATGGTTCTATGTATTGGTTCACTACATTGTTTATGGTCAACAAGATTGAGAATATTTATTTAGGGACTAAGGCCCATGTTTTCCTCCTAGGCCATGGTAGGGTTCTCGAGACCCATTCTTATTATGAAAAACATATTAATGATTCCCATATTCCTAGTAGGTCCCTTGTTCATAACCATTGATCATAAGAAAGCTTTTTTTGCAACCTAAGCTCCTTAATTATCTCCCTTGTCTATGGTACACTCCCAAACTCCCATATGCGTTGTGGAAAAACTCATAATGGCATCCATATCCCACCTAGAGGCTAAATATCAATTACAAATTATGTATGTGGTTATTTGAATTATAGTTCCCAGTTCATTGGGCTTGAGAAATTTTTTTTTGGACCTAAATTCCTTATTTTCCTCCACTTGTAGTGGTATAGGTGTAGGTTTTAAATCTTTATAGTATAGAAAAAAACACATGGTTTCTTTATAAAATATAAATAAAACAATAACATTCATGCATATTACTCATAAAGTTACCCTAGAAACCCTTAAATGGGAAAACCAACAAATGTTTAGAAGCACACCTCTAATTCTCATTGTATTAACTTCACCATTTACAATACAATACATATGATTCTAGGACATCCAAATATTCCTAATAAATTGTATTGGATTAGATGACAACCTTATTTCCTTGATCAAAATAAGAAAACTAAGTGCCAAAACCAACTAAATATCACACAAAACAACCCAAAACTGGCACAAAAACCACCCAATCTTTTTCCGAGGCATTTGTGACTACCATACTACACCAGACACAATGTACAATGGGTAGGACTATTCATGCAAATAATATAACACATACCAAACATTCTACCACTTGATTTATTTTCATACAAGGGGCCTGAGGATTATATGATCAATAATTTAGGGAAATAATGCCCATTGCTTCTCTACACCAAGAGACTTTCTAAATGCTTTTAGAATTTGTCAACGAATCTACAATATTATTTAAAGTGTCCACCTTCCCTAGAAACACCTTCTTGTATTCGACCATGTCTCTCACAAAGTGATACTAAACATCAATGTGCTTTGTATTAGACTGATAAGTTGGGTTCTTTGTTAGAAATATTGCACTCTGATTGTCACAATCTAACCTTCATCTTGTTGTACAGACCCAACACCTGAAAAAATCCTATGTAACCATAGATCTTCCTTATTTACATGAATCACTTCCATGTATTCAACTTCTATATTTGAGAGTGCCACTCTAGATTGCCTTTTTCCCATCCAACAAGTTTCTCTACCAAATAGGTTAAACACATAACCACTTGTAGATATTTTGTAATCCATATCTTTAGCCCATACTGAGTTAGAAAATTCATGTATTTAAAACACTTTGTCTTTGGTAGGTCTTCCTTGATAACAAATTCCATAATCTTGTACTCCCACACAGATACATGAAAACCCTCTTTACAATTTTCCAATGCACCTTCCCTATCTTTGACATATACCTGCTCAAAAATACCACTAAATGTGCAATGGCCAGTCTAATAAAAATCATTTCATATATCAAACTACCAACAACACTAGCATAACGAAAACAAGACATGTCCTCTTCCTCTTCCTGTGTCTAGGGACACTCATATGTAGATAAATTTACACCTACAAGAATAACGACCTTGACTGGTTTACATTCATGCATATTAACCTTTGCAACATTGTCTCAAAATATATCCTCTAATTTAACCAGAGTTTCTTGTTTTCACGATTATCTTTTAATTTCCATTTCCAAAATAAAATTTGCATGACCAAGATATTTCATATCAAATTTAGAAAAAATATAATTTTTTACCTCATTGATGGTTTACTTGTTGTTTCCAATCAACAATATATCATCAACATATAGAACCACATAAATAAATTGATCACCAACTAATTTAATAAAAAAACACAGTGATCAACTTTTTCTCGCTGTGAAACCAAGTCCCAATATCTTAGTATCACTTTTGATACCACATTCTTGGAGATTTATTTAACCCATATACACACTTCTTCAACTTGAAAAATAGCTCTTTATTTCCCTTCACTAAAAAACCTTTATATCTATTTCATGTATATTTGTTCTTCAAGATATCCATTAGTAATTTTGTCTTTATGCCCATCTATTCTACTTCAAGATCAAAAACAACAACAATAGAAACAAAAATCTATTAGAAGTCAATTTAGCAATAGGAGAAAAATTTCACCAAAATAAACGCCCTCTACCTCAAAATATCCCCTTGCTACTAGGAGATATTTATACTTCTACACTTTACCCTATGCATTCAACTTCTTCCTAAACACCCATTTTCTACCAACGATATTTCTTCCATTTGACAACTCAACTAGATCCCATGACTCTTTTTTATACAATGCTTCCAGTTCCTCAACCATGTCCTTCTTCTGGATTTTACCATCTTCTCAATCCATATCTTCCTTATCAATCCTACGATCATCATCAATAATAGATAAATCAAAAGTAGAGTGAAAATTAGGTGGGTTATACCTTTCTAGTTTCCTTATTTTCGAACTGATTTTCTCAATATTAGAGTATGACGGTATTCTTCTCTTGATTCCTATTCTTTTGTTGATTCATATTCTTCACCCTCCAACTCAAACTCTATTTTATTTGGTTCCTTTTCTTTTGGTGGGACTTCCTTTCTAGAAACATATTTAACCTCTCTAAAGACAACATCTCGACTATAGACAACCTTCTTAGTTTCCAGGTTTCAAATTTTATAACCTTTTAAACCATACTTCTAACTAATAAAGATACACTTTTATTTTTCATTATCCAACTTACTCCTATTTTTCTTTGGAACATGCACACAAGCATCACAACAAAAAAATCTGAGATGTTCAAGAGATGGTTTATTACGTATCCATGCCTCATGTGTATATTTTTCCACCAATGTTGATGAGGGTGATCTATTTACTTGATAACATGTAGTATCGATAACCTCTTCCCAACATTCTTATCCTAACCCAACACCACTAAGAATTCTCCTTGATTTTTCCATTAACATCATTCTCATCCTTTCTGCAACCCCATTTTGTTCAGGTGTTGTTGTGTCGGTGTTGGTTCCGGAGCTTGATTATGTTCTTGATTGAGAGGTCTTTGTTTTCATTCGTGATTATACCCCATGAATATCGTACTCCCTGGAATAATGTACACTCCTCCCAACGGGGGGTTGCAGGGGGGGCTTGCACCCCCTACGGGGTTCAGGGGGCTCATTCCCTCAGCTAGGGGATCTTGGGGAAAGTGGGCCCCCGGTGGGGGTTTGGGGGAAAAGCCCCTGAAGGAAAAATTTCCTTGTAATTTCATAGTAACTCTGAACCGTTAATTATAAGGTCGCATATGTGACGGTAGAAGTTATGTTAAGGTTTTTTTCCCTAAAAGAAAACACTCTTTTATGAGAGAAACATAGTGTGGTTGTGTATCATTGAAAATATTGTATTATGAGAGAGTAGACTTTGAGAAAAATAATAGGAAGTTACAACGGATGTGATCAGGGATGATTTTAAGGATGAAAATTTATTTTAAAATGTAGAAACCTTGGCAAATCATACTAATCCTTCATATGTCAACTATAATTATTTGGCAATATTTTTGTAAAAATATTCAAATTTCTAAGTATTTTATATAGTTTTTATAAAATTTTGGCGATTTTTAAATTAAAATAATTTTATCCTATAGAATTTGGGCAAATCATTTTTAAAATAGCGAATCTCGTTTTTGGAAAAACCATGGAAAATTAGCCCATGAGTGAAATCTAGTCCCTAAAATCATCCCTGGATGTGATGTAGGTTGTATGCCTTGATTTGTTGGATAATAATAAATGAAGGGACTGGCAATTTTCTCTGGTGGACGTAGCCCACACTGGGTGAACCACGTATATCTCTGCCTCAATTGTATTTTGTATCTTCTATGTTTTATTTTATTACTACACGATCCTGTTTTTCTAACAAATGGTATCAAAGCGAAAGGTAACTCGCAGGAAAAGAGGGTTCCTGGTTTGAGTGGGAGCAATGGCGGAAGATGAAAGTTTAGGGTCGAGAAATTTAACGGCCAAAACTACCAGTTATGGAAGATGCAGATGGAAGATTATTTATATCAGAAGGATCTATTCCTACCATTAGGTGGAATAGAAAAGAATATGACGACCATGAAGGAAAAGAATGGGAGGTTCTTCATAGAAAGGCACTAGGAATGATATGATTGAGCCTCGCAGCATCGACAGCTTTCAATATTTCGAATGAAATGACAATCAAGGAGAAAATGGACGCATTAGATAAACTATATGAAAAACCATCGACATCCAACAAGGTATTTGTAATGGAGAGATTATTTTATATGAATATTTCAGAAGGTGGGTCTGTTGAATATCATTTAAATGGATTTAATACGGTTACTAATCAACTAAGTTATGTAAAAGTGGACTTTGATGATGAGGTCATAGCTCTTCTAATCTTATGCTCATTGCCAAAAAGCTGGAATGACTTCATCATGTCTATAAGTAACTCTGTCTCTAGTTTAAACACTTTAAAATTTGATGATGCTGTTGGTGTTATCCTTAGCAAGGAAATGCGATAGAAAAGCACAAGTGAGACATCTAGTAATGCGTTAAACATCAAGAATAGGGGAATACAAAAGGATAGAGTAAAAGGCTCATGGAACCGCAGGAATTCTAGGAAGGGAAGATCCAAATACACACTGAGAAAGATAGAGTGTTATAATTTTGGGAAGAAAGGACATCTAAAGAAAGATTGCAGAGATCCAAAGAAACAAAGAGATGGACAACAAGAGAAGTATCATGGAGAAAAGATAACATGTGATGTGTTACAAGATTCTTTGATTCCTTCTGTAGATGATATTTGTAAGTATTGGGTAGTAGAATCAGGGGCTGCATTTCATGCCACACCCCATAGGAAACATTTTCTATATTATGTTCAAGGTGATTTTGGATAGATTCATTTGGGTGATGACGCACCATGCAAAATTGTCGGAATGTGAAAGGTAAAAATAAAGAAAAGGAATGGAAACCAGTGGTTGTTGAAAGAGGTAATACATGTTCCATATCTAAGGAAAAATCTAATTTCAGAAGGGTAGCTGGCAAGTGAAGGTTGTATATCCATATTTATATTTAATGTGTGGAAGGTCACCAAAGGATCACTAGTGATAGAAAAAGGAGAGAAGGTAGGTACATTGTATTTACTTTCTAGTAATATTGACTCTTCTATATCTTTAGCTTCTATAACAGTGGATACAACACTGTGAAATCATAGGATTCGACACATGAGTGAGAAGGGGATGCAGATACTTCACAAAATAAATCTATCTCGAGATCTTAAACAAATTGATTCGGATTTCTATGAGCATTGTGTTTATCGAAAACAAAACATAGTCATATTTCTCAGAGTCAGAAAATAAAATAAGAGTGAAAGGTTAAAGCTTGTGCATATAGATCTATGGGGACCAACTCAGTTATCAGATCTTGGTGTCTCTCGTTATTATGTTACTTTTAATGATGATTCAACTAGAAAAACTTGGGTTTATTGCATTCGAAAAAAATATGATGTTTTTGATTCTTTTAAGAAATGGAAAGCCTTGGTTGAGAATGAGACAGGAAAAAGATTGAAGTGTCTCAAATAAGAAAATGGAGGTGAATGTTGTAGAAATGAGTTTGATGATTATTGTTCATACGATGGTATTCGTAGAGAGAAAACAGTTCCAGGAACACCACAAGAAAATGGTGTGTCAGAAAGGATGAGCAAGACAATCATGGAGCATGCAAGGAGTATGAGATTGCATGCTGTGTTTCCCTTACATTTCTAGGAAGATGTTGTAGATACTGTTGTTTACTTAATAAATAGAGGAACTTCAATCTATTTGAATGGTGGAATTCTAGGGGAGGCATGGGAAGGTAAAAAGGTAAACTATTATTTTTTGAATACTTTCGGTTGTGAAGCATTTGTCCATATCGATAAAGAAAATAGAACAAAGATTGAGGCAAAATCCAAGAAGTGTATATTTATTGGATATAGTGTTAATGATTTTGGTTTTTGCTTACGGGATTATGAAAATCAAAAAATAATTAGGAGTAGAGATGCCATATTTAATGAGAAGTTCATGTAGAAATATTGGTTGTAGGGAAAGATACAAGAAAAAGAAAAACCATAATACATAGTGTTTGATGATATCACTGAAAACGAAATTCCAAAGGTGCCAGAAAATAAAAATGTACAACAACAGGAGCACCATGTACCTCAAAATACTGCAAGTGTTGTTAGAATATCTACCAGGTTAAGTAGACCCGCTGAACGATACTCTCCTTCATTGTATTATTTATTGTTGATTGATTCTGGTGAACTAGAATGTTATGAAGAGGCAATGCAGGTAGACACTAAAAAGAAGTGGGAGAAAGGCATGAAAGAGGAAATGGATTCCTTGGTAATTAACCAGACTTGGGACTTGGTCTAGTTGCCTACAAGAAAAAGAGTATTTCAGAATAAATGGTTTTACAAGTTGAAGGAAGAAGATGGAGAAAAACGTGGTACAAGACTAGACTTGTTGTAAACGCGTTTGCACAAAATAAAGGTATATATTTTGATGAAATATTTTCTCTTGTTGTTAAAATGACTTCAATTATGACTATTTTAAGTCTTGTGGCAATAGAATATTTTCATCTTGAACAGTTAGATGTAAAAAAAACTTTTCTCCATGGGGATCAGGCATGATTTTCAGGATGGAAATTTATTTTAAACTGTAGAAACCTTAGTGAATCTTACTAATCCTTCATATGCCAACTATAAAATGTTTGGCGATATTTTTGTAAAAATATTCAAATTTCTAAGGATTTTATATAGTTTGTATAAAATTTTGGCGATTTTTAAGGTAAAATAAGTTTATCCTTTAGAATTTTGGCGAGTCGTTTTTAGAATTTATCTAATCGTTTTTTGGGAAAAAGTATGGGAAATTATCCCATGAATGAAATTTAGACCCTAAAATCATCCTTGATGAGGATTTGGAGGAGCAGATTTATATGCAGCAACCACAAGGGTACCAGGTCAAAGGGAAGGAAAATTTGGTATGCAGGTTGAAGAAGAGCTTGCATGGCCTAAAACAAGCTCCAAGGAAGTGGTATTTTAAGTTTTACAGGTTTATGAAAAAACACAGTTATAGTATATGTCATTCTGATAACTGTGTTTATTTTAAAAGGCTAGAAAATGGAAGCTATATTATCTTTCTATTATATGTCGATGAAATTCTTGTTACAGGGTCTAATATGCAGTATATAAATGTACTCAAGAAGAAATTATCTAATTCATTTGCGATGAAGGATTTGGGTCCTGGAAATAAAATCCTTGGTATGAGAATAACAAGAGACAGGAAAAATCACAAATTGACATTGTCTCAGGGTGAGTACATAGAGAAGGTGTTGGAGAGGTTTAGAATGTAGAATGAAAAACTAGTTAGTAGACCTTTGGCCAAGCATTTCAAATTAACTAAGGAAATGCATCCCAAGACATAGGAGGAGATATAATACATGTCCAGGGTCCCTTATTCATCAATACTTGGCAGCATCATGTATGCGATGGTTTGCACAAGACCAAATATTGCACATGCACTGGGAGTTGTAAGAAGGTATATGAACAATACAGGTAAAGAACATTGTGAGGCACTAAAGTGTATTCTTAGGTATTTGAGATGTACTTTTACTCATGCATTATGTTTAGGAGGTTCAAACACTGTTCTATAGGGATATGTTGATGCATATATGGCAAGTGATAAAGATAGCAAGAGGAGCACCACAACGTATGTTTTTACTCTAGGTGGAACAACAGTAAGTTGGATTTCGAAACTGCAAAGGTTGTTGTTCTTTCAACAATAGAAGAAGAGTATGTTACTGCTATAGAGGATAGTAAAGAAATGAATTGGTTACAAAGGTTTATGGAGGAATGGAAAAGAAGCAAGAGAATAGTAGGTTGTATTGTGACAGTGAGAGTGTCATTGATCTTGAAAAGTACTCAGCCTTCCATTTGAAGACTAAGCATATACATCTCATGTATCATTTCATACGATCCATATTAGAAGATGGACAATTGAAGATGGAAAAGATACATACTAGCGAGAATCTTGCAAACATGTTAACTAAAAGAGTAACTAGGGAGAATATGAGTTCCTGCTAAGTTTCAGTTGGTCTTCAAGCATGCAGGTGAAGATGAGAAATTTTTCCAGGTCCAAGAAGGATCATAGTCTAACAAATACAACAATGGTGGAGTTATTCAGATCTATCTCCAAGTGGGAGATTGTTGGTTTGTAACATCCTGCTCTGGCGCACTGAGCGAACTTATTCTTTGAGGACACTTGCTCACAAGTGATCCACATTATTATGCTATTAAATTTTTTTATTTTGATTATGAGGTGTTATGAGTTGATGACATGTTGTTTTAACGTTTTGACATAGACAAGTGCTATTGACTCGGTTTTACTGAGTGTGCAGGATTACAGACCTAGAGGATGTTGAGGCATCGATGGAACCCCTTGGACTCCGGATCAGGTCAGGGAGTGATACCATTGGGGTTTGATTTTTTTACTGTGATATTAGTGCATCTGATTAGATGATATGATATGGATATATTCTGACATGATTTGTTGATTATGCAGGTTGACAATAGCTTGCTGACCAGACTCACATATGGAGTAAAGGGGTCACGCATGAATACCAGAGATGTTGAGGGAGAGGTGTGGAGAAAAGCCCTACCACAACCTACTAGCACTCCCACCGTGGTTCAAACTATAGGTTAACGATTACCTAGTTCGAGAGGACCCACGATGCCGTGAGGGAAGACTGTGACAATCGCTCACGATGATTCTAAGGGGTGCATAATAAGGTGGGGGCCTTATTCCTTAGAAGCCCTTAGTCTCCCACAAGTTAACTTGGTGGAGTGTTGACTCCAAGGGTTATTGATGTCTACCAAATCCGTCAAGAGGCAAGTGACACCCTTGGAAAAATTTCGAGAATATACATTTTAAAGATTAAACATAATATGCCCCATTTCATTCTTTTTAATTTGATTACATATCTATACATTCTCATTCTTATCATTTTCATTCCATTCTTATTAATTTGATTACATATCCATACATTCATTCTTATTCTCATTATTGTCATGGCCATTTATTTTCAAATTTAAATAACTCCCGATAACTCTCCACAATACAACCACAAATTATGTTTAAAATCCTTGGTATGAGAATAACAAGAGACAGGAAAAATAAAAAATTGACATTGTCTTAGGGTGAGTACATAGAGAAGGTGTTGGAGAACAACAAGAGAATAACAAGAGACATCGTCAATGAATACTTGGACAAGTTTGTCCAAGTATTCATTGACGATGTTTTGATCTACTCTCGGATGACGGAGGAGCATGACGAGCACTTGCGCTTGGTACTACAGTGTCTACGAGAGCACAATTGTATGGGAAGTTGTCCTAATGCTGATTTTATCAAACGGAGATTCAGTACTTAGGGCATGTCATCTCCGACGAAGGCATCGAAATTATGTTTAATCTTTAAAATGCATATTCTCGAAATTTTTATCGAACCTATCAGCCGTCTACCTCTGTGGTTGTCCTTGCCTGATTGTTGACTTGTGTCTTCCAGTACGACCTCTATGTATGGATTATCTCCCTTCCTTGATGTTTATTTTCCACGCCTTGACTGATAGAATCCCTATGATCCTTTCAATGACCTTTCCCATTGGATCCTGGCTTGCTCTTATTGTTGTCTGCGTTTTATATCTCGCGTCGACATTATGACACTACCCCAATGTGTGTTGGGTTTATGGACTGCGTGGGATTTATGATCCATGGTTAATCGTTCCTCATTCTTAATAGATAATCATTTTCATTTCTTAATATATATTTGTTTTTCGTTTCCTTATGGATAATGGTTTTTACACTTGTTGACAGATAATTGTTTCTCCTTCCTTTAGAGATAATCGTTGTTTTCATTCTTTAATTCCCATTATAGACAATGCTCAGTTTTAAATAGTTTCCTTACTGCTGATCGTTTTTCACTAAGGAGTAAGAATCGCTGCTTAACGACTGTGCCTTAATTACCTGGGCTTATTTGGTGCTTACTGAGGTTAGCTTAATTACTAATGATGGTGAATATATTCCTTAGGGTGCATTTTGTACTGCGTTTGTCTAATTATTATTGACAACTATGTAAATTCCTTTTTGGTGTGGTGGTGCTACGTTTTGCCTAAGTATTTAATGACAACAATGTAAATTTCGTTTCTGGTGTGATTGTACAACGAAATTTGCCTGGGTTATGTTGCCGACTGTGAACCCTTAAACTAGTGAGTTGCCCCATTCCCTTAAAACAAAATGTTTTTTTTTCCCTATAATCTGTTATGAAATTTCACCCCTTTTTTCCCTCTAATCTGTTGAATGAACATCCAGTCATCCAAAATGATTTTACATCACAAAAAAGGAAGAATTTCAAATTAGTGCAGCCAAATTTCATGACGTTTGGAACTAGATAATGAAACTTGTGACCGTCAATGAGAAAGGATAGTGGTTGTAATGTCTTAAGAAGAACCTTTGCCTCAAATTGCAGGTTAAAAACATATTTCTGAGCGTGTGTTTTGAAGCTGTTTTCTTTGAACTGGCATAGTTTTGAAGCCGTCTGTAACCTATTACCCAAAATTTGAAAAATGTATCTTAAAAGACGAAGGCTGATGCAGAACGTTCGTTTCCCTTTTGTTAAAGTTATACTTCCACGTTGTTTAATAATTTTTATCTTTTTACAAAACGTTCTCGTAGTTTTGTTTACATTTTTTTCAAAATGTCGTCGATAGAATTTTTAGCCGCTCTCTCAAAGACTTTTCCCCAATCCATTATCGAATGGATTACTGATCCTGTCAGTTGAACGTGGTTCTATTCCAACAAGATATTGTGAAATCACTATCTATCTTGAACGCTTCAATCTTCTAATCCGTTGGTAGATGTGTTGTAAAATATTGGGGTGTCCTCCTACAAGTTTGATTACAGTCCTAATACCGTTAAATAAAGCTTCTAAAGACTAGTATATCACAACAGAAATTTACTACACATACCATGTCACGGGGAGATTCAATTATAGGGATCTCTTTATCTTATTATGTATCCAATCAATTATTGTGGAGTCAATTTTGACACGGCTGATATCTTCATCGCATAAGTTTGCTATAAGTTTTTTGGATTAACATCAATCAAATCGTCCATGTCACACTAGTGTGAATCCTTATATTCTACCTTATAAAGATTCTCTAATGTCTATAATTAGCTAATTGGGTAATCTTTGCAGTGTGTTTTGTTTTCTCTACAATCAAGTAATATGTTTAGGTTGCAATACCAATAAAGTTTATATCATAGTTATGAAATTCAAATGGAGATTCAGATTCAGATTCGAATTAGATACGATATAAATTTGGATTCAAAATTCGGAATTTTTTTGAGAATATGCATTTTAAAGATTAAACATAATATGCCCCATTTCATTCTTTTTAATTTGATTACATATCTATACATTCTCATTCTTATCATTTTCATTCCATTCTTATTAATTTGATTACATATCCATACATTCATTCTCATTCTCATCATTTTCATGGTCATTTATTTTCAAATTTAAATAACTCCCGATAACTCTCCACAATACAACCACAAATTTAAATAACTCCCAATAACTCTGGACAATACAACCACCCAGGAGAGGGAAACCTGTGTTGGGCGTTATCCGTTGTAGCATGTTGGTTCTTGGGGCGTAACGCCTTCATATGTTGGGTTGAGCACCTTAGAGGATCTAGTTACTGGTTGTCGAGGTCGTTGTGTCGGGGCAGCGAATGACGTCCTTTAGCTGGTAGGCTCTGTCGTGTTGCGTCTGGCGGGTAGGCATTCCATCTGTTGATTTACGCATGTCTCGCCTGGTCACCCTGGTGCTAGTGCGTGGAGTCATAGTTGTCTATTGCATAATCTGCGTGCATGTGTTCATAGTCAGGTTGAGTGGTTCAAATGTTGTCGTCGTTTCCTTCTTGCCTAACCAAGGAAAAAATAAAAAAATAAAAAAAAATTGCTTTCTGCTGCACTTATAGTCATAACGACAGGGCCGTTACATATGGTATCAGAGTGGGTTCAACCTTGCGACTATGGATTGCCAGGCTTTCCACTGCAGTCAACCAGTGATTATTAACCCTTGCAATAAGTAAAAAATTTAAGGTGTCCTCATGGAGATCGCATTTAAAGGGTGCCCTTGAGGGTCCACAATGCACAACAACTAGTACCGATAACATCCTCGTAGATATCAAGAGAGATGAGTTCTAGCATCCATGAGTGCCCTAGACGGTGGTGTCATCGAATTGTAGTGGTAGAGCAAGGCGCGTGCTTCACACTTCGCGTTTACGACCTCCAACATGAAGGTCCACAGGGTGGTCTTTCCACTGAAGGGGAGCGCTCTTTTATGGAGGAAGACTCTCCTACCCCTTTTGAACCTGGCCATCGGTGACGTGTCATGGAAACTGTTCGAGGGACAATTCTAGGAAGGGTATCTTTTGAGGAATTGGATGAGCGTCAACTCAACAAGGTAGCCGTACGGTGCCCGAGTACGAGGCCTAATTTGGAGTTGTTTTGATCTGCTCCGCACCCTTACCAAGAAACTTAAGGTCAACAAGTTTGTGGTGACCTTAGCATTAGGATTCAGCTTCTACTTCGGGTACGAAGATTCCTGGATCGAAGAAGGTGTGTGGGGTTTTGGGGAGCCACATCATCAACATTGTTACCTAAAGGAAGGGGCTGGAACATCTTGACCAGTCAGACCCACTATCGTGGGATTTTTGGCAAGGCCCATCGGATTCATGCAGCGATGAGTAATAGCTAGGAAGAGCATCGATCGACTGTGCTCGAGACGACAGGTACCGTCGCAGACCAGACCCTTAGTATTTTGATAGATACCGATGCCATAGAGAGTTTCATTTCTGGTGCAACACTAAAAAGGGTTAAGGTAAAGGAAATCGAACATGACAAGTTTAGCTTCGTAGAGATGGCTTCTGGAGCCAAACAAAAGGTTGGAGGAAAGGTTATGGCCTGTATCCTTAACCTAGGAGAGTTTGTCACAAGGGCCAACCTGTATGTCACAATCTTAGGATCTTATGATGTCGTAATTGGTATGGACTGGTTGGAATCGCATGACGCGATACTCAACTATAGGGCGAAACGGTTGAGCTTGGTCAATGACGAGGGATAGAGACGTGTGATTGTAGGACGGAACTAGGGAGTTTTGATGAGGTTCATCTCTTCCTTACAGCTACGGAAGAGCATGCGCAAGGGGTGCAAGATTTATGTGATCCTTGCGCTAAACTAGAAGGGATTAGTGGAAAGTTTAGAAAACCTTCCGGTGGTGAGAGAGTTTGCGGACATATTTCTGGAGGAGTTACCTTGGATGCCGCCGGAGAGGGATTTGGAGATTACCATAGACCTAAAACTTGGGACTGAACTAATAGCAAGAATTCCTTATCGGATGTCGACCCCAGAGTTACAAGAGTTGAAAATGAAATTGAAGGAGTTGTTGGACCTGGGACTGATACATCCAAGCATGTCACCATGGGGTGCGCCTGTTACTTTCATCCAAAGGAAGGATGGGTCGTGGAGGCTCTGCATTGACTACCGTCAATTGAACAAGGCCACGATCAAGAATCAATATCCATTGCCGAGGATTGATGATATGTTCGATCAAATGAAGGGTGCAACGGTGTTCCCAAAGATCAATTTGTGATCAGGGTATCACCAGTTACGGATTAAGAAAGATGACATCCCTAAGACCACCTTTAAGACGAGGTTTGAACATTACGAGTTTACTATTTTACTGTTTGGACTGAAAAACGCCCCAGAGGTATTTATGAGTTTGATGATTGGGGTGTTCCACGAATACTTAAGCAAGTTTGTCCAAGTATTCATTGACGATATTTTGATCTACTCTCAGACAACGGAGGAGCTTGACGAGCACTTACGCTTGGTACTACAATGTCTGTGAGAGCACAATTGTATGGGAAGTTGTCCTAATGATGATTTTATGAAATGAAGATTCACTCCTTAAGGCATTCCATCTCTGGAAAAGGCATCGTCGTGGACCCAACCAAGGTCGAGGCTATCATGGAATGTCCTGCGCTGACGAATGTCCCGGAAGTGCATAGCTTCATGGGTTTAGCAGGATACTATCGACGGTTTGTCGAGGGATTTTTAAAGATAGCAAGTCCGATCACGGAGTTGCAGAAGAAGAACAAGAAGTTTGTATGGACCGATAAATGCACGGAAGCATTTCAGAGGCTCAAGGAATTGTTGACAACAACACCAATACTAAAGGTCCTTGACATGGACATGGACTTCTTGGTATGCACTGACGCATCCAAGGAAGGCTTAGGCAGAGTCTTGTTGCAAGACAGATGAGTGATCGCTTACATTTTGAGGATACTGAGAAGGCATGAGGAGAACTACGCGACGCACTAATTGGAGTTGTTAGCCATTGTATATGCCTTGAAGGTTTGGAGACACTACCTTGTTGGAAGAAAATTTGAACTAAAGACTGACCATTGTGGACTACAACACATCTTTACGCAAAGCGACCTGAACGCGTGACAACAGTGTTGGTCAGAATTGCTTAGCGAGTACAACTTTTAGATTACATACATAAAAGGCATAGTGAACCGAGTGGCAGATGCATTGAATTGGAGACCATGCATCTTTTCGGTGCTGCCTCTTCAGACGAATCTACGTGAAAAGATTCTAACTTTATAGCATGATGATGACTGGTACAAAGAAGTTGAAGGTTTTATCGGACAAAACACAATGATGGTACCACGATTTGAGGGACTTTCATTTGATAGCGATGGTTATTGAGGTTTAAAAGTTGGATCTATGTACTGCCAAACGACGAGTTGAGGATGTTGATCCTAAGCGAGGCTCATAGAGCAGTATACATGGCTCACCCGAGAGTCATGAAGATGAGGGCAGACCTTAAACCCTTATTCTTCTGGAAGGGAATGAAGGCAG
>SNQJ01S0020597.1:80516-93459 GCA_010110895.2 Picea sitchensis
ATGAGGCACTATGAGTTGATGACATGTTGTCTTACCGCTTTGACATAGACAGGTGCTATTGACTTGGTTTTACTAAGTGTGCAGGATTACGGACCTAGAGGATGTTGAGGCATCGATGGAACCCCTTGGATTCCAGATCAAGTCGGGGAGTGATACCATTGGGGTTTCATTGTTTTACTATGATATTAGTGAATCTAATTAGATGATATGATATGGATATATGCTGACATGATTTGTTAATGATGCAGGTTGACGATAGCTTTCCGACCAAACTCACATTTGGAGTAAAGGGGTCATGCATGACTACCAAAGATGTTGAGGGAGAGGTGTGGACAACAACCCGGCCACAACCTACTAGCACTCCCGTCGTTGCTCAAATTGTAGGTTAACGATTACCCAGTTCGAGAGGACCCACGATGCCGTGAGGGTAGACTGCGACAGTCGCTCATGATGATTCTAAGGGGCGCGCAATAAGGTCGGGGTCTTATTCTTTAGAGGCCCTTAGTCTCCCACAAGTTCACCTGGCAGAGTGTTGATTCTAGGGGTTATTGATGTCTACCAAATCAGTCAAGAGGTGAAAGGCACCCTTGGACCCCGTAGTGCGTCCTGAAGGGCACATCGTGCAAAGGAAACACATTAAGAGGCGAGTGGCACCCTTGGAGCACATAGTGCGTCTTGAAGGGCACGTCACGCAAAGGAACAGATAAGGCGAGTGGCACCCTTGGAGCACCCAATGAGTCCTAAAGGGCACGTCGCATTGTTGATGATAGAGGGATGAACCTAGATGGGCCTAAGACAAATAACATGTTAAGTAATTTAAAAAAAAAAAAAATTCCCTAATTAAATGTCGCCCAGTACGAAATTTAAGGGCTAAGTCTAAATTACGCTAGGGTAAAATTTTGTCTTCTATAAAAAAAAATAGTAATAAAAATAATAAAAATAATAACAACTTAAATAATAATTATGATCTTCGTTAAATCTTGTAACATGAAAGGAGTAAGAAATTTAATTTATTCATAAAAAGGGTAAAATTATGTTGGATTAAAATTAAAAAGGGAATTAATTGTTTTATTACCTTAATAAATTAAAGTATACTAATTAAATAAGAAAAGGGAAAAAGGGTTTATTTTCACACCTACATTTTTGAGTTCTAAGTAAAAGGGGAAAGAGGGAAAATCAAAAAAAGGGAAACTAGGGAAAAGAGGTAACATAAAAATGGAAAAAGGGGAACTTAAGGGAAAAAGTGGAAAGTCAACTTAGTAAAGAATCTACCATTTAAGAGCTTCTAATTTTAAACTGAATTAGCAATTTGATAAAAGGGAAAGCTATTAAAAACTGTAAGAGAATTTGGGGACACCTAGGAGTGATTGCAGGAGTAACTTTAGGTGGGTGAGGGAAATAAAGATAATTACTTAATTAAAGAAATTAATTTATGGAGGAATGTAGGGGATGGGGGACACTTGTACGGAGAGGAATTTTTAGGAATTTATTTTCAAAACTTTAATTAAATGAGATTTTAGGAAAGAAAGGAAGTTCGAAACTCTATAAAATGAAGGAAGGAGAAGGATGAAGGGGATCTTCTGTTTGCGTAACGTTACGCTACAGAAATATCTACTTGACTGATTTACTTGTGGGAGTTGGGATACCCAGCTCGGAGAGGAGTGGTAGCTCAGCCTTGTGAGGCGAGCTGAGAGCTAGATGAAACCTCTGGATAGTGTGTGTGGCCACTTTGCAGCTTGGGGGGCTAAGGGGGAAGAAGAGTACCCATAGCATTGTCTGGGAGGTACCAGTGAAGTCTCAACGGTTGGCGAGCGAGAGTTGCACGAAGCGCGTGTACGACACTTGGAGCAAGCGAACAGGCAATGGTACGCTTCTTCGTTTGAATGGTAGATTGTTGTAGGATTTATGAGTTGGATCTGATTGATTATTGGGTAGGTAAACTGGTTTTCTAGTTTCATGACTGAAATTTTTATAGCCTAGCTAATTGATTGGTTGAATGAATTCCGATGACCTTCGTTTCCCGCATGTCGTGACCGCCCTGTGGTGTTGATTGTGACCTTGCAATTGCTTTTCCTTTCATCCCTAGCTCGCTAGTCCTCGCCTGATCTACGGTCATCGCCTTAACGTTAAAAGACCTATGGATCTCAACGCCCTACTTTTCTGTGCGAGGATACTAAAGTGAAGGTGAACCTATGAGTTGTCTACCTCTATGGTTGCCCTTTCCGACTTGTTCACTTACGTTTTCCAGTACGGCCTTTGCATATGGATTATCTCGCTTCCTTGATGTTTATTTTCCATGCCTTGACTGATAGAATCCCTGCGATCCTTTCAATGACCTTTCCCACTGGACCCTAACTTGCTCTTATTGTTGTGTGCGTTTTATCTTTCGTGTCTGCATTATTACACTACCCCAACGTGTGTTGGGTTTATGGACTGTCTGGGATTTATGATCTATGGTTAATCGTTCCTCATTCTTAATAGATAATAGTTTTCATTTCTTAATATATATTTGTTTTTCGTTTCCTTATGGATAATGGTTTTTACACTTCTTAACAGATAATTGTTTCTCCTTCCTTTAGAGATAATCGTTGTTTTCATTCTTTAATTCCCATGATAGACAACGCTCAGTTTTAAATAGTTTCCTTACTGCTGATCGTTTTTCACAAAGGATTAAGAATCACTGCTTAACGGATGCGCCTTAATTACCTAGGCTAAGTTGGTGCTTACTGAGGTTAGCTTAATTACTAATGACGGTGAATATATTCCTTCGGGTGCGTTTTGTACTGCGTTTGTCTAATTATATTGACAGCTATGTAGATTCCTTTCTGGTGTGGTGGTGCTGCGTTTTGCCTAAGTATTTAATGACAACAATGTAAATTTCGTTTCTGGTGTGATTGTACAACAAAATTTGCCTGGGTTATGTTGTCGATTGTGAACCCTTAAACCAGCGAGTTGCTCCATTCCCTTAACATGAAATGTTTTTCTTCCCTGTAATCTGTTCTGCGATTTCACCCCTTTTTTCCCTGTAATCTGTTGAATGAACATCCAGTCATCCAAAATGATTTGACATTGCCACAACAAGAAGAATTTAAAATTAGTGCAGCCAAGTTTCATGACGTTTGGAACTAGATAATGAAACTTGTGACCACCAATGAGAAAGGATAGTGGTTGTAATGTCTTAAGAAGAACCTTTGCCTCGAATTGCAGGTTAAAAAAATATTTCTGAGCGTGTGTTTTGAAGCTGTTTTCTTTGAACTGGCATAGTTTTGAAGCCGTCTGTAACCTATCACCCAAAATCTGAAAATTGTATCTTAAAAGACGAAGGCCGATGTGGAACCTTCGTTTCCCTTTTGCTAAACTTATACTTCCACGTTGTTTAATAATTTTTATCTTTGTACAAAACGTTCTCGCAGTTTTGTTTACATTTTTTTGGAAACGTTGCCGATAGAATTTTTAGCCGCTCTCTCAAAGACTTTTCCCCAATCCATCGTCGAACGGATTACTGATCCTCTCACTATCTATTTTGAACGCTTCAATCTTCTAATCCGTTGGTAGATGTGTTGTAAAATATTTGGGTGTCCTCCTACGAGTTTGATTACAGTCCCAATACCATTAAATCAAGCTTCTAAAGACTGGTATATCACAAAGAAAATTTACTACACATACCATGTCACAGGGAGATTCAATTATAGGGATCTCTTTATCTTATTATGTATCCAATCAATTATTGTGGAATCAATTTTCACACGGCTGATATCGTCATCGCATAAGTTTGCTATAAGATTTTCAGATTAACATCAATCGAATCGTCCATGTCACACTAGCGTCAATCCTTATATTCTACCGTCTAAGTCCAAAATTCGCTGACATCTAATAGAGATTCTCTAATGTCCATAATTAGCAAATTGGGTAATCTCTGCAGTGCGTTTTGTTTTCTCTAAAGTCAAGTAATACGTTTAGGTTTTAATACCATTAAAGTTTATATCATAGTTACGAAATTTGAATGGAGATTCGGATTCAGATTCAAATTAGATACGATATAAATTTGGATTCAAAATTCGGAAAAATTTCGAGAATATGCATTTTAAACATTAAACATAATATGCCCCATTTCATTCTTTTTAATTTGATTACATATCTATACATTCTCATTCTTATCATTTTCATTCCATTCTTATTAATCTGATTACATATCCATACATTCATTCTCATTCTCATCATTTTCATGGTCATTTATTTTCAAATTTAAATAACTCCCGATAACTCTCCACAATACAACCACAAATTTAAATAACTCCCAATAACTCTGGACAATACAACCACCGAGGAGAGGGAAACCTATGGTGGGCGTTATCCATTGTAGGATGTTGGTGCTTGGGGCATAACGCCTTCATCCGTTGGGTTGAGCGCCTTAGAGGATCTAGTTACTGGTTGTCAAGGTCGTTGTGTTGAGGAAGCGGATGACGTCCTTTAGCTGTAGGCTCTGTCGCATTGCATCTGGCGGGTAGGTGTTCCATCTGTTAATTTATGCAAGTCTCGCCTAGTCACCCTGGTGCTAGTGCGTGGAGTCGTAGTTGTCTATTGCCTGATCTGTGTGATTGTGTTCATAGTCAGGTTGAGTGGTTCAAACGTTGTCGTCGTTTCCTTCTTGCCTAACTAAGAAAAAAAAAATTGCTTTCTGCTTCACTTATAGTCATAACAACGGGGTCGTTACATGGTTGTTGATCCTCATTATCTTCCTAATTCAGATGTCTTTGTTTTTAATCATGTTTATACCCCATGAATACTATACACCCCGAAATAATGTACACTCCTCCACACATGGGGGGCTTGAAGGGGGGCCTTTCCCCTCATACGGCTTCCGAGGGGCTCATCCTTTTGAGTGGTGGGTCCGGGGGCAAGTGAGGATTTGGGGGAAAAGTCCCCCAATGAAAAATTTCCTTGTAAATGCATATTGTAATTTCATATTAAATCTTGACCATTCATTATAAGGTCGCAAATCTAACGGTATAAGTTATGTTAAGGTTTTTTTCCCTAGGAGAAAACCCTCTTGTATCAGGGAAATGTATTGTGGTTGTTTATCATTGAGAATATTGTATTTTGAGAGAGGAGACTATGAGAAAAAGAATATGAATTTGCAACGGATGTGTTGTAGGTTGTATTCGTTCATTTGACGGATAATAATAAAGGAAGGACCTGGAAAATTTCTATGGTGGACATAGCCCACACTGGGTGAACCATGTATATTTGTGTCTCTATTGCATTGCGTATTTTTTGGGTTTTATTTATACATTTGTTTTATTTTATTGCTCCTCGATCTTGTTTTTCTAATAGTCGACATCAACAACTCCCCTTTTTTCTTTTCTTCAATATAAATCCATAATTTTAGTCAAGGAAATAGGGACCCATGTTATGCTTTTCAAACCCTTTTTCGTTTGAAACGAAATTATATTTCTTCTCATGCAAGTTTGAATTTTTCCCTTTCTTTTTCCATAGAAATTGAACATCTCCATGAACTTCTAATACATTTTGTATCAATGGAATAATTTTCTTCCTCATCGATACAGTGTAGGGGATCTTCTTTCCACGGTCGATACACCCAGTATCAATAGTATCTTTACTTCTTTTTGTATTCTCACTTAGCTTCTTTTTGAAAATTTCTTTTCCTTTTAGTGCTCCATCTTTCTTCCCCCATCAAGACATCACAACCAATATTTATTTGGTCATAAATACACCGAAACTTGATCTATTTTTCCACACCAAGACATCTCTTCCCCATATTTCCTCCTTCACGAACACTATGGGATCTCATCAACATTCTTCCTCTAATACTTCGACACTCCACCTCCCTTTGGTCACCAACACACCAAATTCATTCCCCCATCCATCATTGATACATTGGGGGATGATTAGCGATCTGGTGATGACACACTAACACTTTATCTCCCTCTCAAAACTGATCACCGACACCCTATCTTCCCTTGACCTTCGAGACAGGGATCTTACCCATATTTTATTGTGCATAAAGTATCGATTCCATATCATTTTCCCTCTTGATTGTCACACTCGAGGTTTCTAACAAGGCTATTTATCCCCATTTTCCCCTCTTCCATTGCATTTTTACCAAGAAAATGGAAAGAAATTTTTGTCAAGGAACTCAAGTGCTCAACCACCGACCCTTTCCTTCTAAACGTTCGATGCTCTACATCATCGATAAGTTTACCTAAAACCTATCCATGTTTCATACTTCAACGCTTTATGGTTTCTGTCTTTATATATATATATATATATATATATATATATATATATATATAATATTTTTAGCCTAAGCCTATTATCATGGGTCACTCTCTCTCCCATCTCTTTTTCCCCAACTATCCCAAACTCCTCAGACTTGCACACTTAACCATCTATGGTTTAGCCCCCTTTTCATGATGAAGTTTCCCCTGGCCTTTGGGACTATGAAGTTTCTTCACCTTAGCTTCCTCTCATCCCATCCTAGTTCATGCACCACCATAGGTTGTTGGGCCATCCAAATCAATGATTAGGAATGGAATCTAGCTAAATGTTTCCTTCTCACCTCAAAATTTGACAACCCCAAGGTTTATTTTTTTGTTCCGTGACAATTGATCTCTTGGTTCCCTTTCAAAGCCTCTATTTTATCCTAGGAGAGAGAATTATTGGATTTATTTTAGTTTTGAAGTGAATGGAAAAGACAAGGATCCATTTGAATGATATTCTTCCATTGATTGTTGCATCGACGAAGAAAGGAATTTTCTCACCAATGTAACCCTACATTGATGGAAAGATAATTTTCTCATTGATACAACTCTGTATTGTTGAATAAATATTATCCTCACTGATTTCCCCAAAAATCATAAATAATCACCCATATTTAAATCCAAGCTCTCTCTCTTCTCAATTATTTCATGTGTAGAATCAAGAAACACTAGATGTATTGTTTTATATTCATTGTTCGATATTATTGTTAAATATAAACTAAAAATTATTTTTTGGGATACCGCCATGTTTTGTTTTCACATATTCATCCATGAATCCTCCAAGAAAAGGATCACAAATTTTAGAAAAATGTCTTGTTGAGGAGGCCTCTATGAACAAAGTCTCAGAAGAATAAGAAATTGACACCCCGAGACCTATCTATGATGACACTAAAGGTGTAGATGATAAGGATACCTCACTAAAATAGGGAGAAGTCTATCATATGTTCAACAATTAGACAATTCATTGGCTTCTTGAAGATGATCCCAACCACAACACAAAAATAAACACCAGGAGGTCTAAATTATATAAATTTGCAGCGCATGTAACAATGTGTCCCTACGTGGAAGTCATTTCATGGATTGTAAAGCATGATTTTATGCATACTAGGTACATAATGAATTTTTAATACTACCCAATCACCTCCTTCTAGGATTCAACATTTGCCTCTTTATATCATCTAGAGGAAGGATAAAATGCATTGGTCAATAAACTAGTGAAGAATTTCCCACAAAGACCAAGAGAGCTCTTGAAGAGTTGGTACAAGCCCATAAAGGTGTTCAATGCTAGGTTTTATAACGAATATCCCACAAATATGCTCAGGATACCATATAAAGATGAAGTGGAAATAATATGCACTCTTTATGGGGAACTTGATGCCCATAAATTCAAAACAACATGGATACTGGTTCAACATTCAACTGGGCATATGTATTATCCTCTACCTTGGTGGAAGCACTCACAAAAAAAAAACACTCCTTCAGGGGAGTTTATGCGCTTTGATATGTCATCCTACCTCCTTGATGTGATGTGAATATACCATGCTTATCCTCAGATGGGATGGGCATGAAAACCTAGCGATACTCCAATCCACATACACTACAAAGTGTTATGGGAATAGAAATATCATTTTGAGTATCAAAATATATGCGAAAATGTCCTAATCCCACCGTATTACCTCATATTTGTCTCTCCACAACCTTGCATGAATTATAATGAATAGACCATTGTTAAAATGATAAGAGATTCGTATCTCCTTGAATACGAAAACTACATCAAGATATATGGGGCCACCTAATCTCCACACTTGCTTCCAAAATTTGTCCAAGACAAACTAATGTTGTAGAAAATTTCATAACAAATGGTCATACACAGGGTAGGTGCAATGTTGTACAAATATAAAAAATCCATATGGCCTCCTCTCCCACTCGAGGTTGGGTCATACTCATTTAAATATGTCAAGGAAGCACAAGCATAAGTGAATACACTGACATATTTCCACTTCAGTGAAGAAATATTTTGGAGGCATGATCCTCTGTACATCATCAACACTCACTGTGGTAATTGCAAATATATATGGGAGTACACAACTAACCTCTAGGAGAAATAAGAAATCAACCATCGAGCCACAACCTACCATGACATAATTTTCAAATGGAGAGGCAAACCACTGGGAAAAATAGAAGATGATCAATGAGATATATAGGCTCAAAATAAAATATAAGAATAAGTAGTAACAATTGTAGTAGTTGAAGAAGAAAAGAAAAGGAAAGCACCAAACATTGTTGAATCAAAAGAAAATAGGAAGAGGAAGTTGAGCAATAACGACAGAAAGAAGCAACAAAATAAGAAACAAAATCAAAATTATCTACCAAACAACAAAGGAAAAGGGAGAAGCAAAGGAAATAGGAGAATAAGAGGTCGAATGTAAGAAACAAGAAGAAGCAGCATGAGCTAAAGTAGAAGTGAAAATAGAAGCAGAATTAATAGTAGGTGAGATGGGATTGGGAGGATTTACACTATTGAAGGCCAAGAAGGTGTCCAATTTAAACACCTTTAGATTCGACAAAGAATATGATAAGATCATTTTATAGAAAAATAGAAAGATACCAATGTCTACAAAGGATCCTTTAACAGTAATGATTGAGACTGATGTAATATAATATGTCAAATATGATCCTCTTTCAATCTCTTTAGATGGTGTCGTTTTCACACTAGCTTCAGAGAAAAATGTAAAATTTTTTGTCCATGAAAGAGAGGACACACATGAAATGATGATAGCACTAGAAGAACAAGTCAAGTGCAATAAATGTGACTGGGAAAACATCAAAGAGTTTAGAGTATGTGGAGAGGGAGTTAGGATAGAACTCTATAAGTTGGAAATGGATATGTACATGAATCTATAATTTTTCTAGTAGATATCTACCTAGATTATGGCTCAACAAAACATAGCCCAAACCAAGAACACAAAGTTTGATGAAAATAGATAATGTATGAATGAGATGTAGTTGCGGATTACAGAAAACACTGACACTCCACCATAGTTTCCACACATAACAGAGTGGGAAAGAAATGTCAACTACACTACACTTGACATTTGTAAGAAGGATAGTGAAAAATTGATAAGGAGTCGAGGAGTTCACTCTCAATCTGAATAAACTCCATAAAGTGACATGCATCTTGGATCACAAAATACATCTCCCCCAAATTGAATAGCCGAGGAACATAAATACTGATGAATGGAGTTTCTCAAAGGTAGAACAAAATATGAAGAAAAGACAAATAGACGCAAAAATTGTGAGAAAAGTGACAGTGAATTTAATGAATGGCCATCTCATGAAACTAGAAAGGGTCCAAAGTATGATCCAATCCATCATGGAAAATTTAAAAAGAGATATGAATACCCTCTCACAGAATGCAACAGATCATCAGGTATCTTTGGAGACACTACTCGTCTGCATCATTGTTTCTATTTCAAGACAACATGAAGTCTGAGAGGCTTACTTAAGGCATACAAATAAATAAGGGTAGCACATAATAAAATCCAAAATTATTCTCACCCACCCTTCCCTTTTCTTTTTTGTCATCATTATACATTTTGTATATATTGTAACCTACGTAAACAAAGCTAAAAGTGAAGGTGAAAAGGAGTGTAATTGCTTCTTGTAGAACTCAAGAAACCTCAATAGGTAGTTTCTTGAAAACTATAAAGACAGGAAGAAACACACTTTCATATGGCTCTTCAACATTGTAAATTTGGAGAACTACTTTTCTGAGAATAATATTGAGAAGCTCTCAGGGAAAATTTGATTGAGATAAATACTTGTCTTTTGGTGGCCATCATATTTCAACCTTTTCAAGTAAATGTTAGGTTATTTTGAAGCACTATAAGGATTTTGTTTTATATATAGAGTTCTCTTTTGTGAACATAAATTTTATGCAGTTGTGTATTTCTCTTTTATTAAAATTGTCCTGTGTATATGAACATGTTCATGTGTATTAACATATATATAATATTTATCTAGTTGTGCTTTCATACATATATGTTCTTAATGTTTGTTTCTTTCTCACAACTATCTAGGTGAAAATTAGTTACAAGGATAACTAACATCTTGGTTTTTTCATTTGGTTATCTTTGTATTCTCCTAGTTAGAATAAGATATAATAGCTTTCCTTTTTTCATTTAGTTTAGTCTACATATATGTACTCTTGGATTAAACCATTCATTCACCCCCCAACCCAGTAATGGAAGCTGTGCCAAAATTTGGATGGGTCTCCTAATCCAAACAATGAAAATTCTAATTGGGCTTTCATAACGAGGAAGACCCTTGTTTGTTGAAGGGAATTTTTCCCATGTCCACATGTGTGATATGGAGTAGTCTTTTACCTTGATATAATATACTTCTTACAAAACTCTTCAAATTGATTCTCATACATTGCAAGGACAAAAACTTGTACAGGAGGATTTTGGTGTTGCAATATTTGGAAAAATTTTCAAAAATACCTCTGCTACAACCTCCGCTATTCCAACCAAAGGTTTTAGTGGATGTTCTATATAACTAAAGATTTTGGACGAACGAAGGTTGTAGCAGAGGTTTTTTTGTTGGCTCTTTTATTCGTAACAAATGCACTATGCATCATTAATAAAAAAACACTGATGCGTATAGATACATTAAAAGACATAGATGCTTTTATATATAGTGTCCACAAGACTCGCCTTTCTTTTGTATGCAATGCTGATGCTCTTATAATTTTTACGCACTACTACCGTATTTTTTGTGTATGTTGCATTGGTTCTTAGTAATTCCATTGATGCACAGGTTATTTTACATGTTATGTATGCCTTAGTGCTTGTATAATTTGTGAATCCTTGTCCATGTATTACTCTATACACCAAAGGGTAGTGAAATTTGGAATATTTGAGATGAGATGTCAACGTTATTAAAGCACCAACACATATACTATATTAAATGCATCGGTACACATATTATATTAAAATAAACAATGTGTATATCATAGTTATATCACCAGTGCATATTATAAACATGCATGCCTTAAAATATTGAAACAATAAATTTAATCACATGTTATATTGTTTAAGGAATGATGCCTTTTCTCAATATTTGACACCGATGCTTAAATAAAATTAATAGGCATCGGTGCATATAAACCCTTAACACACATTGATTTATATATTATGGAACAAATTGTTTCGTGAGTTTATAATAATAAGTGCACCAATATGTATATATTTTAATTAATTGTATTTTTTACAAATTTCAATTAATAATCTCAAAATCAAATATTTTTTTTATAACAAAAATTGTTTTTTGTATTTTTGTTATTGCATTAATGTGTTATCCAGTGGATTACATCTCTCTTATTTCTATCAATGTAAATCATCCACATACTAATTAACCAACAACCCAAAATTTTACAATATTCAACAATGCAATAAAATAAGAAACCCATTTTATTATATATGAATAAAAGGCCCGTGGTCATAGAAAATGGGACAATGTAAAGGTCCACGATAATCAATATACACCCAATATGTAATTGTTACACTTATTGGTAACATGTCCTCATGCAATTGCGACAACATGTTGAGTAAATCAAACAAAATCTCTCATTTTCATAGACAAATATTCCAAAACATACAACTTGCAATAACAATCAATAATATTGATTGTGATTCATCACTTGAACTATTGTCATTGCTTGAGCTATGTTCATGCCTCATTTCTCCATCACTTGTAGGTGATCTTGTACTCTGTTTATTTAACTTGATTTTTTCCTCATCGACTTGTTTTTAATGTTTATCCTCTTCACGTCCCATCTACAAACATATAAATAAAGTGTAATAAGTATATTTACATTTATATATGGTAGAATATTGGTGCAACCCCGCTCCCTCAACAGGTGGTCGCACCACCAGGACCTCACTAACCTCGGCCCGAAGAGTCTACGCTCTTCCAACTCCCTAGGGAGTCACGAGTCACCCACAACAACCCCTTCGGAAATCGGGATATCGTGGCTCGGGGGGTTCGTGATTCATGCGAGCACAATGCACTAACAGCTCCAACCGCCGAAACCCGAACTCCGAATGGTCAAATAGTCAACGCTCTCGGTCTCGGGGATTTTCCTATCGGGAAATCGGCGGATGAAGGGCAGTGAGATACTTACCCGTCGAAACCCCGAACACCGATGTGCCGATATGCTTCCACGTGTCTCCCACTGACTTCCGGGTCCCACACTGCCACGTCACGTCGGGATTTCGCGGCTCGCGGGTCCGCGACTCCAAGTCTCCTGCTGCTGGAAACCCCGAATGCCGAAACTCCGATGTTTTCGGGTTTGTGCCACCTGTCCCTCCAGGAATCGACAGCTCATCTCGAATCGGGGGATCGCACTTCGCGATTTCGACGTGCAAGGAATTTTGGCACTCGCCAACCCCGATTTTCCGACACCCGATGGCCAACGGCCCTACTTGCGCTTGAGGTTAAACTCCTCGCTCCTTCTCCCAGATCCAACGATCCTCGGGACTTCGCGAGCATGCTCGACGATTCAATTCGTCGATTCTCTTCCTCTATGAAGAGATCTCTGCTCCGCCACCTTCATCCTGTGCGACTTCAACTGGGTCGATTTCTCCAGTGAACGAAAGGAG